>JAPEIX020088276.1:0-10579 GCA_026122405.2 Zoanthus sansibaricus | reverse complement strand
CGAGATATTCACAGAAGAAGGAAAAAGGCAGAAGTTTTAGGCGGATAAGTCTAGTTTTGTAGTTAAGGTCGAGGTTATGGAGAATAAGTTTCGAGGCTCTCCTCTGCACACCTTCCAGCGTCTTCATTAAATAAATGGACCCAGATGAAGACGGAGCCCATACCTGGCTGGCATAAGTGATGTTAGATCTGACAAGAGCAATGTACAGCATCCTAAGAGAATTTAGAGGCAGATTTCGAGAGCAAGTTCTTCGCAGAAAGCCAAGCATTTTATTTGATTCAATACATCATTACAACTTACATTATCATAGCCTCGTAACCCTTCCAGTTAAAAACCCCAACTGGTAGGTGGCAATGCAATTGGCTAATTAAAAAGCGTGGTGAACTAGTCCCCGGGATTTCCAAGGACATATCTATTCATTTGTTTGGGATTGGAACCTGGGTCTTCCGGGTCAGCTGTTCTGCCTCAACACAACCGTCGTCATCTGTGTAGGTCACTTATCTCCTATCTTTCTCTTCCCCCAGGTCAGCCCAGACAACACCCTCTTGGCCCTACCTGCTCCTTCGTCCCCACCACCTCCTCCCAAGGCGCCTGCCTCGCCTGTAAGACAGCGGTCATTCCACAAAGTACTAAAGGAATCAATAATTCACAGATAGTAACGGTGACGTGTTGCCTGTGCACTTTATGTGACATAATGTGGTATCAATTTCTTATTATTTACATTTATATCCTCAAGTTTTACTAAAACAATTATGAAGTTAGAATAAGATTTCCCTCTCTCAAGAGTTTGAGATCGATACAAAGCTCGCAAGACAAGTTTTGATAAATTTGAATAATATATAATGGGCGACTAGCTTTGAATATAGGGCGACTGTTTTTCAACTAGCTTTGAAAGAAATTGCATGTTTTATTTTTTATTTTTTTGCAATAATTTATGTGAAGCTGATGAACTACCGCTGAAATTGCAAAATGACCCAGTTTAAAAAACAAAGTTGGCTTCATCTGTGTTTAGTTTTATTCTTGACAATCGATCTGTTTTACAATATATTAAAATAGAGTTTAACACTGGTCTTTTACTTTTTTATTAATTCAGATTTTTAGATGTTGCTCAAACAAACATTTATTTTTTTAGCGTTATGTAAGACAAAATCGATTAATTTACAAGATTATTATTGTATCAATACTGCTTTTGTAAGATTTTTAACGCCGCTTTCCTTCATTACAAAAGGTAAATTAGTTTTCCATAAGCAACTTCATTTTCAGGGTCAGCTCTCAAGTTCATTATCTAAAAGCTGTTAAAAATCACCAATTTGCCTAGTTAGTTGTTTTTAAACAATTTTACTTTTTGGCTGACTGCAGTTTGTGATGGAAACATTGAAATATTGATAAAATAGATAAGTTATTCTGTTGTAACATAGTTTTCTAACTTGAGTTTTCGTTTTTAAAAGTTCTTTAAAGTAACCATATTTTAAAGACCTCAGTTACTAAGCGACTTGGTTTTTCTTTTTTATCCCATTTGATCTCGGGACCACAAGAATTTATCTCTTTTAAAATACGCGTATACTAAATTATTATAAAACAAAGAAATGAAAATACTTCAATTTAATTATTTTTATAACTAAAGTTCTAAAATAAAGTTTCATTCAATGAAACCAGTTTTTTTGCTTGTTAACTTTTAGTATGTAAAAAATAGCAATTTTTGCATTTTAATTCAAAATAGCAGTATTTGTTTCACCCTCCCTCCCTGCGTCTTTAAATGCTCATTGTTTTGCCCACGCAATCTTAATGTCCAAACGATCTAAATGTAGAGTTTTTACAAGCATAATTGTTAATTAATGATATTGCTGTTTAGCTTTCTAAGTTGTTCAAAGTTTTAAAAGCCGTGCTTTCTATCTGTGATGGGCCGTGCGATAGGAAATGTGTCAAGTTGTAAACATCGTCTTTTGTTGACCACATCTTAGATAACAATCTTTAACCGATCTGACCAGATCGCACTACTTGGCGTCGTTTTAATGTAAATATTTCGGTTATCACCATTCTTTTTAAACAACCTTTCCGTCAACCAACACATCTCCAAAGATTTCCACACTGTGAAGAGCTTACGTGCCACTTCCAATTGCTTTTCAAATGCTGAAGTTTTCTACCTGGCTCAAAGTTCACTGCTTTTTAAACCCATTCCTCTTCCAAACCGTCGAAGTTTATGTTCTTTATCTCTTTGCCCATTGTCGACAGCTTGTCCAACTCAATCATTGATAATTCGCTTGCGCTCAAGGAAATCTGAACGACTTCTTTGGTAAAATTTCCAATTCTTTGAATCTGAGAATCATTCCAAGAATCCGTGTTTGAGTCCTGTTCAAAATTTTCTCTGTCCGTGCACCTCCGAAAAGGTAAAACCTCCATATGGGATACATCCTTGTGCATTACACGTGGAGTATTGCTCTCAACTGCAAAATATTTCACACTAGTAAGTGGTTCTGCCCATGAAATTTGTTTCTTTGGTTTTGAGTTGGCTTTTTCACGCTGAAAACAGCAGGTTTTCAGAGCTTTTCCCAAAACTTTTAAAGTTTCTAACGTATTCTTCATGTGTGCTTCCGACACTCTTGCTGTTGTTTAGTTCTAACAAACGCAATCCAAATGTTTTCATTTTTATTTATTGTTAGTGCGTGATACAAGGTTCAGTTATACTGAGCCCACGGCTACATTGGGCGGTTTGTGATATATACATGTTCTTACCAGATACCTCTGGCAGCGACAGGATAAATCTAGCCATTGGCAAAATACAACCCTTGTCACGTGAACCTGTCATTTTGCGGCTCTTAAAGTTATACATTATATTAATCATTGAAACATTTGTCAATTTGGCTTTATTTATTTCAATAGAATTTCCAAAAAGCACGTTTTCAATTTCTCGTAGGAGATTTTTTTGTACTTTTTTGATAGCTTAAAAAAACCGCTATGATCGTTTTTCGATGTCATTTTATTTTGAAGGTTCCATTTTTTGACAGAGGTTTCGATTCCACTCTGCAATGTGTGGATGGTGATAATGGCAATTAACAATAGATTTGTAACAGTGTAAGAAGTTTTCTTCAACAGGCAAAAGTTAAAATTCTGTTTTTTATATTGTTCATACTTTTCGCCTGTTAAAGCTTCGTCAGTGAAAATTTGGTTGATTAAAGTATTGTAACGTTGTACAGGTTTAAAGATAATTTACATATATACTGAGAATAGTCTATTGAAAATTGAATAAAAGAACTCTGTATTAAATCAAGTTAAATCAAGCGTCCATGCAATGTTCTTCCTATACAGCTGGGAACAGTCTATTTGAAACAAATGAATCGAAATCGATACCGGATATTTTTTTTCTATCATTATCAAAATGCATTTTTGGTATAAACAATATTCAACCCGTACAATCTTTTCTTTAGATACCGCGGGAGGATTGCTAAACTTTTATCCTAAACAAACTAACAATTTGACGGCGATTACGAAGAAGGTGGTTGCGCTAAAAATACTTTACTTTCAAAGTACGTCAGACTGTATCTGTTATGGTTTAATTTTTTCCGTGGTTCAGAGTTTCTTAAAATCAGTTTATTGTTTTTTCAAACCAGTTAATTTTTTAAACCAGTTTAATCTTTATATATCAGGGTTCTTACCAGCTGTCTGAAAAAGGGACTTTATTTTTTGTTGGTTTAGTAGAAAACTTTGGACATTCCTTCCCCATTTTCCTGGATTTTCGATCTGTAATTCTACTTCAATTCTTGTTGACCACGCGCTTGTAGGTATCTTTAGTTAATGGTCTCGAACAGATATGAAGAACTCGAACTAGTATGAGTAAAATAAACTAATTAGGAAATAATAAATTGGTTCGAAAAAATTGAATTCAAAATCAAGAGAGTATAAAAGTAAGAGAGTGAATCCTCTACACAGTTTTTATTTTTAGGGTGATCCTTCTTAAGTTGTTTTTAGTCATGGTACCCAGCTATTGCACGGATGTTGCTTTGTAGAAATCACATCGAGGAATAGTGGAGTTGGTTTACAAAATTTATAAAAGCATTTTGCTCTACATTTCCTGCTATTTCATCTTAGGTCATTTTGTGAAAAGTTCTCGTAACATCCAGGGAAGAGCTGGGTACTTAAGAGGGATTACCCTAGGAATAAGATCATTGTGGGGGGATTCACTTTCTTCCTTTATTCTAGATATATTTGTGTCTTAAGGGTTGTCATACCTCACGTACCGAGCGAGTAACATCCGAGAAGAGCTGGGTACTCGAGGAATTATTCTAGGAATAAGATCAATTTGGGGGGATTCACTCTCTTCATTATTCTAGATATATTTGTGTCTTAAGGGTTGTCAAACCTGAGCTTGTTTTTAAATTGTTCTTCATTTTCGGACAATCAGAGCCTCATTGTTCTTATAAAAAAACATGTAAGGTCTAAACACGCATCCTGCATTCTGATTGGCTACTCTACTAGAGGTAAGTATATAAGAAGAGTTGACAAACAACGAGAATAAATTCAGGTAGCAACTATATTTCGATCGGCCACACCGATCTTCATCAGGTTATATGATCAGGTTTATCTGTGATAATTTGCTAGTAGAGAAAAGATGGCGGATCTAAATAGTAATGAGCCCCATTTTGCTATAATATCAGATGATTTCATCGATAATCTAATTTGTACATCCTTTTTTGACCGATTAGTAGGTTTATACTAAAAGAATTAGGCCTCTCGCACTCGTGGACTACGAGTTTGATGAGCTCGTTCGGCGTACGGCCTCATGGGCTAAATTTGACTCGTAGCCCATTTGTCTTCGAGGTCTAATTGTTAAGTATAGACAACTCGAGGTACCTATATTTCATGCGTGATTATCATTGTAAGACGTGTACGGAGCTGACATTTCAGCTGGTTAACTCTCAAAAATGACTTCAGTTGACTTTGAGATTGTATCAAACTGTCTGTTTTCCAAAGTAGAATATTATTTCTTGGCTAGAATCTACAAGTCCGCTGGCGCTACTATCCAACAACGCCTGAATTAGTGGGCACTTTTTAAATTTTTTATTAGAATATACTTTAGTCCTTTAAATATTTCCTTGATTGTGCGTGTTTTTTAATTTGAATTCAGAGAAACAATTTTCAAATTTTTTCAAACCTAACCGTTGCCACGCGAAAAGTATCATTTCTTCACGTTGATATCGCTACGTGACAAACCCACATAACTCTAAGAATCAAAGTTATTTCTCAAAATAGATTTTACTTTTATCATGAGAGATTTAATCTTTAAAATATTCAAACGTTTTTTAGAAACATGAAATGACATTTAGCTTCTTTTGTGTATAGAACAACGCGATAAATTAACCAGCGGATGTGAATCGCCTGATACACTTTTTTTTTGTTAAGAGCAAGTAATTCGCTCAGGTTCAAGTTCTTATGTTTTTCAGCAATTTGTCGCTCAAAATGTTCTTATTTTGTTCCTAACTGTCATATAGTGTAATAGCTAAAAATGAACTGCTCTGGTTTTCTTGTCATAAGAAAGACATTACTCTTTTTTCTTTTGATAAGAATCGTGCTTTTTTTCCCCCAAGCCTTGCGATTCTTAACATTTTGACTGAATTTTGAGTGTTGTATAGTTCTTGAGAAATCTTACATAGTAGTTTCAAAATGGAAACCAGAGATGCATGTAAAATGGCATGATTTCAACCTTCACTAAATAGTAAATCGAGGGGGCTGAGTAATTCCTTACAATATAATGCATGAAAAATATCTTCTGAACAAAAGCGAAATACTTTCGACCGATCAAACATAGAACCGAGCTTTAAAAAAGGGAGTAGTACCATATATAGCCATGAAAACGAAAAATGAAGAGAGAAAATTTTAGTCCAAATCGCCGAATACAAGTGATTGAACCTCGTAATGATTCTTAAAAAAAAAAACTCTTAAAATTTTTGAAATCTGAGCCTCGTAATACTTTATAAACTGGATTCTTATTAAAAAAGTGTGTATTCAGTATTTTTGTGTTAAAAAGATTGTGTTTTATTCTGTTATTAATTTTATTTTCACATTTTCATTTCAACCTCATAATTAGATTATGTTCTTATAGTTATAGTGTTCTTATTTTTATGGCAATTTGAACCTCACTGTAGCTCAAAATGTTATTTATAGGCAATCGAGATAAGAGCTATAAAATATATTTCCATTAAGGCATTAGCTGTAATGAAAAAAGTCAATCTCTTAGTTAAACGCGTTTCTTTGCTCTTACATAAGAACAATACCCACTATTTTTGAAAACAATAAATTTATTCACGTTGATTATAAATAGCTTTTTGGTTGAAAGAACTGATTGCTGTTGTTAGGTAAGAAAATGAGAAACATTTAGTTGTTCTCTTGTATCTAGAATAATATTCAACTTGCTCTAACTTAAAGTTTAACCGTTGTCACGCTGAACTTATCGTTTGAAACCGCTACGTGACAAATCCACATCAGCTATTGAATGAAATATTTCTCAAAATAGATTCTCGTTTTATCCAGATAAAGTTGTTTTTTATTAAAATATGCAAAGCATTTTTTTAATTAAAAATTTATCTTATTTTATGCATAAAACAACCCGTTAACCAAAGGAAATGAGTCGCCTACAGTTCAAAGTGACAACAACAAACGAGATAGGAGATTTTAAAATATACTTCCAATATGAAATAATTAAATCACGTACTGTAATGGTGCAATTTCATTGCCACATGAATTAGTAGAGAAAGTTGTATCAAACTACTTTTGTAAAACATAAATTTATTCCCATTTTTAAATTATAAATTTTCGATCGAAAAAATTAGTTGAAAATTTTTGAAAAATTACAAGCCATGAATAATAAAAGCATTTAGTTATTAACTTGGTAATAGCTAAAAAAAATTAACTTCTTGTAAATTCAACCGTTGCTACGCGAAACGTATCCGGCGTCTTATATTGCTACGTGACAAATCTACAAAGCTGAAAGATCAGTTAGTTGTTTCTCAAAATAGAATTTCCTTTTATCGCGATATAAAGATTTTCGTATTAAATATGCAAGCAGTTGATTTCTTGAACGTGGAATAAAATTTAGCGTTTGCAAGTTGTGCATAAAACAACAAAGGAAGTGAAAAACAAGTTATTTTCTTGCATCTACATAAACTCACAAAACAGTTATAAGTGCTGCGAGTACACTATTTTGTTATAATGAGAATACCTCTCTATTTTCGTCATTTAATGTATTTGTACTGTTACTGTAAATGGAGAAGAAAAGTAAATCAGTGTTTGAGTGAACGCAGTTATAGAGTGGTTTTCATTAAGCCCTGCCATACACATTAATTGGCTTGATCATATCAATGATCAATGATCATATTGATCAACTTTTATGATAAGGTTTCCTCTTGTGTTTTATATCACACTTTAACTCTTACAACCGCTGACCGTGTGTACCGAGATGCTAGTGACATTTTAGAGGGCCTGCGCTCAACCAAGAGGCATTGCGCACCTTTGTTGTTGTTGTCATCCGGGCTCTTCGAAAGACTTGAAAGATGTGACAGCACTGGAAGTTGTGGAAGTTTCTTTTAACTAACGAATTAAGGATATATTTGACAAATTCCTGTTAATCGCTACGGATTCTTTATAGCTTCTTCAGTTCTTTTAATTAATGGCAATACAGCGGGGATTTCTAGAGAACTTCAGAGAGTGGTAAGTTTTCGTAAGAATCTACACTTCAAACGCTTTGGCGAACTTGTTTCATTCATCTTCTTTTTTCAAAAGTTAAGCTTCAGTCTTCATATAAATAAAGCATGTTTTTAAATTTTTTTGTCATTTCGTTATTATTACAGACCTTCCAATACAAAACTAGTAGTTCTCAAAACACAGGCCGATATCGCTGTTGCGTTTGTCGACATGCTGCTTGCAAATGCGGTAGTGCGGCAAATACTTTAAAGAACTAGCAATTGAGGAAATGACCGATGCAGAAAACCTTCATAGCCCATAAAGTTCCCTTGAGAGACATCAGCGAGCCATAGAAAAGGTAGGGAAATGTGTCCAGGCTGTACTTGGTTTGCTTATTTACAACTTTGAATTTTTAAAATTAATCTATCTTTAAAGTTTATACTCTAAGCCGAACACGAATTTACCAGTATTTTATGATTTTCTCATTCCACTCATCGATTTTCCATTGACACTAATGTTTTAAAAATGAGTTATAAGTACTGCTATGCTAGATGATCTGTATAGTAAATTATTTTATGATGTAGAGGATTTTCTTATATAATTAGCTTACGGCGCGGGCGCAATGAGAACATAGTGTAGCTCAGATTTAGGCCGGCTAGGTTTGACATCTTTTCTTGCCGGTTTTTGATGCGGTTCATTTTCTGGAATCAATCACCTTAAAAGCTTCAACACACAGATTTCAACTAAAATTGTTTTTACACAAATCTCAAACAACTGCAGTCTATAAAGCTGCAAACAGTACCTTGTTTATTTGAGTGAATATTTGTTAATACGACGAGCCAACTGGGCCGCATAAAGTAGTGAACTTTGCATTATATCAGCTTTATCTGTTGAACAACACGCAAAAACACTGGGAACAAATCACTGAAAAATAAAAGAAACTTTAGGAAATAAATACAATGGCCTTTCCTTTAAGATTGCAATGATTTAGCTGGATTGTTGAAGACACAGCGAAAAAGTTGAATTTCTGTATTACAGAAAATGGCGCCGATGAAGCGCTCGCCCGCAAAGTCTCATGGTTGAGCGTGCCCCTTTACTCTGGGAAAAAGTACGATTCTTATTAAAAAAAAGTACGATTCTTATAAAAAAAAAGTGTGTTGATTACCATTTTGTTTATAATTACATTGCAAAAAGGATTTCCTTAATATTTTTTAACATGAGCAAACAAGCTTTTACGAATGTGACATGAAGTTTCTTCACATTAACCCTGCTCTTCTAGCTTTCATTACCTTTTTTCTTAGATAGTTCACAAAGTAATGAATAGAAAATAAAGTTTACGACTCGGGCAATTTTGGAAAAAGTTGAAAACACTCGTGAAATTAATCCTTAATATTTCTCTGCCCCATGCGATTACTTTTTATGGTACGGCATGTAAGCTTGCCATGAAATTCAAGATTTGAACAAGCTTTGTGATTGGCTGCATTAAGGTTGGGGTAAGTTTTATCTTTCCTTTCATTGGCTCAAATCTCACGGGAAGCTTACATGGCATACTAACCGTTTTGCCGTGGAGGTTCCGGTGATGGTTGATGCATTCCAATGTGCGGTTATTGTATTTACTATTGCTCTTTGCCGGCAATGTCGGCGTCGCCGTCCTCTATGTTAAAGGTCCTAGACTGAAGTAATCGGAGAGTAAGGCGCGTTCGACCAGCTTTTGTTAGGTAAAGGTCATGACCAGTAGATGGTCAATGAATTCGTCTAAAGCTTGCGTGAAATTCTAGCGTCTGTTAGTAAGCATATCGTACACAATTCTCTCGGTTATCAATGAAAAATACAAGATACCATATGAGAAAAATTGTAAGTTCCGTAGTTACTCGCCAAAACGTGAGCCAGCTACACTCTCTTTTTTAATAGAACGTCTAATTTTTGGACCGAGGCTGAATTTTCTTAAATATTTTGGGGTTTTAGCCTCAAATTAGTGTTCTTAAAAAGTATAATCTTACCTACTTCGGGCGTTTCTGTGTTTACCGGGGGAAGTGCCCTCAGTGAAGAAGACTGACCACAACACCGGGATCACTACCCTACTCTTTTCGACAAGTGTGCGGGTTCTTTTTAGAACCGTTTAACGTCCTTATCCGTTTAGCGTCCTTATGCAGGTATTAGAGCAAAGGCACCACTTTTAAGACGGCCGGGAGTCGAACCCGAGCCTCCCGCACCATAGCCTGGCACCTTACCAATTAGGCTAACCTGACGGCGGTTATTTGACGTATAGAAAGAAAAAATAAAAAGTCTTGCAAATTGCTATAGTAAAATGTCCAAGTATACTATCCTAGTTGCAAACAATTCTGCACTGTCTACTATTTGCTGACTCCATGATTTGATGCTGTACTGTAATAAAATAAAATACAGTTCTTGGCTATTCCTCAGCCTCGGGTATGTTCGTAGCATATTCTTAATTTTTGGCCGGTTTCAGCCTAACCTTTTTATAAAAAAGGTTCTTATATAAAACAGACGAAGATTTACACATTGAAGATGCAAAAACTGAAGAGAATCTTTTGTGAATCTCCATTACGTGTCAGGATCTTGCGTCATAATTTTGAAGCAGTTTCTATGTTTCCGTTAAGATTAAAAGCATGTCACCCGGTCGCTTGTTGCTTGCCCCACCATGAGTTCAAAGAACACGGCTGGGCTATAACCGTTCTTTATCAAGTAAAGGAAGTCCTTTATGTCAACTTCAACTTTTTCTATACATGAATTCGTAATAAGAGATACATGAAATAAAAACAAGAGGTAATTTAATGACAGGAAAATTCTGACATACTTAATTATGGCACTCATTTTGTGAGACAATTTAAGCACGCCATGTACTATTATGTTTGCTGTTTATTCATTGCTGTCAATTATAAAT
>JAPEIX020088248.1:0-10580 GCA_026122405.2 Zoanthus sansibaricus | reverse complement strand
TAAAACCACTAAGTAACGATTTTAGCGTAAAATTGACCCAAAGCAACAAAATCGTGGTGACATAGCCCCTTTAAGAGCGGATGTCCGTAATTATTTAGAAACTAGTTTCAGTTTAGAAATTCAATTTCTTCATATTTTGTCCAGAAGACCCCTATTGTAAACTATTTTCAAAAATAGCATTAAAAGTTTTGGGCGATTTTTATTTTGCGAGAAAATGAGCAAAGTTGAGAAAGGGAATCTGGGCCTTAAAGTCGGCTTTCACGGCAGCTCTAAATATACAGAAAACATAAGGTTTCAAAAAACATGTACTCAAAAACTGTATTTCGCTTGGAGTTGATCGGCAGTATGTTGTCAAACAACATCTAAATTCCCTGAAAAAGTAAAAAATATTCAAATAATTTGTAAATTCTGTTTGGAAACTAACCACTATAAAACTGCCGCTCGATGTCATCTCTCGGTGTATGGCAAATTCCACCAGTTTTCAAATAGTAAAATCTCTCATGGTATATTGTTTTCTTGCCTGATTTTCACTCTGATTAAAGTTTAGTATAACATATTTATTGCGTCAAAATATCTAGCGTTACATGATATTATATCAAACGCACGTCCGAAAATCTTCACGTGCAAGCAAAGTGAGCGAGATTAAAGCTAAGTTGAGAACAAGTCTGAGACACTGGGAAATACTTTAAAAGTGGTCGATAAATCCAAAATTTCTTTAAAGATTAATGAGCAATCATCGGAGTTTAGCTGGAAGTTAAATCTTATACGCTTTTTTTTATAAGAACGTCTTATTTTTGGGCCGAGGCTAAATTACTATTCCTAAACATTTTAGGGATTAGGGATTTTAGCCTCAAATGCTCTTAAAGGAGAACTGAGCCCTAAAACTGACTTTTCATGGTTTGAAAATTTAGGCAAAGTAGAACAATTATATGAAGTTTTTTTTTAAGCTGTTAGCCGAGCAGTTCAGAAAAACTTGATGTTTTGCAACGAATAAACAAAATTTGACCGGCGGATCAATATGTGATGTCAGCGGTTGTTTATAACGTGGGTTACGATATTAGGGTGATTAAAACGAGGAAAAGCCATGGTTACTGTACGGCATTTGACTGGTAGCAAAGAAAAAAAACTTTGCAAGACCTAGATTGCCCAAAAAGTATCAAAATGTCAAAGCGAACTGCCATATTAATGCTCTGAATATCGTAACCTACGTCATACCACACCGCTGACAAGCTCATTTGTGACCACAGTATCAACCTTTTTCTTGAGAGTTTTCTTCTTTTCAATTTCTCAATGTTATTTGACTAATTTGAAAAAACTTCACAAAGTTAATCTATAACACAATATAGATTCAAATAAAAATAGGTTAGTTTTAGCATTCAGTTCCCCTTTCATTTCTGACCTGAGATTACTAAACAATCAGGACCCAATTGTTTAAAGGCCGATTAGGGTTAATTTTTTAAGCACGGTTTTCTTTCCAACCTAACATAAACGGATTTGACCTTTAAAACTGGGAAAATCTAGGAAAATCTGACCAGTATATTATAAGAACTGTGATCTGTTCTTAGAGAAGCAGTTGCTGCTACGATTTTTGCTTAATCCAGAGTTAAATTTAGCCCACTTTAGAACAACCCAGCCTGGACTGTTTGGGATCGGCTATTTATCGAGTTATGAGCTGAGTTGAGTTTGAGTTGAGTCTGAGTTAAGTCTGAGTTAAGTTTGAGTTATCCCAAATAGCCGATTAAGTCCCAAATAGTGCAGAAAACCCAGTTTACTGTGACAGTGAGGGTTCGATTTTTCTAGCATTTCCTCATTCTCGTGAGCCGTGATTAGCAATAAATGCTGGAAAGTTCTGTTGAAGAACCGGCGCTGATAAGTTTTCGACATTCCTGATCAAATTACCCAATAGGCTTTTTTGCATTATTAGTTAAAGATAATCGTTGTTTATTGTTTTTGTGACTTCACAATTCATTATTCTTTTGTTTGGTGTGATGCAGGTATTCCGGGCCGCAGCTTTCAAAATTTCCACGCGTTGTTGTAAGTTTGTTTGGTATGATGTGGGTGTTCGGTTGAACGGTTCCACAATTAACTTGATTGTTGTGAGAAAAAATGAGTGTAAATCGTGAAAAAACCATGAATAATAGACATCCAGTTGAATAAATAGATGAATAAATAAAGTAAAACTATTACTGGACATTAACCTGAAACTTAGAGACGTTTCCCCTGGAACCACAAGGCTTCTTCATGCACGATCGTTGGTGCAGGTTGAGATGCATGATGGGACACCACGCAAAGCAATGTCCCAAGAGTGAGACAAACGAAACCTCAGTCCACCCCTCCTGTTTAAGAAGGGGGCCTCGATCCTCTCCCAGATTGCCTCCTTCACTCCCCGCTCGAACCATCGTGCCTCCTTATCTAGAATCTTAACATCAGAGGGGAGGGTGTTATGTCCACTAGCCTCTGTGGGTGTATACCGGGGAGTCGTTGGTAGATATCCCACTGCAGCTGCATTCTACACTCATTTTTACTCACAACAACCATGTTAATTTTGGAACCTTCCAACCAAATACCCACATCATACCAAACAAACTTACAACAACGTGGAAACTTTGAAGCCTGCGGTCCAAATACCTGCATCAGACCAAACAAAAGAGCACAATAATAAATTGTGAAGTCGCAAAAACAACAAACAACGATTACACTCTTTTTTTTTTTATTAAGAACAAGTAAAATTTAGCTCAGGCTCAATGTTCTTATTTTTTCGGCCATTTCAGGCTAAAAATGTTCTTATTTTGTTCTTAAGGTGATGAACAAAGAATTTTTACTGTTCAGTTTTAATACCTCATCTGTTACTGTTTACACATGAAAATTGTGATATTGAAGTTGAGTGATGTATATATCTAAAAGAATGTACAGTAAAGACCCTGAATTTTGAAAAAAGAATCGTTGGCATTATACTGTCGTCGCGGTCTGATGCTCGTTTGGTGCTGTGCATGCTCCTTTTATTTATTACTTAGTCCCTTTTTTAATATTTATTTATTTTTTATTTTTTTTATTAAGAAAATTATTTCAGCCTCAGATTGTTCTTATATTGATCTTATTTTTCGAGCGATTTCAGCCTCATTGTTCTTATTAAATTTGTTCTTAATTAAAAAAAAGAGTATACTTACAGGATATGTCTATAAAAAGGCTCACACGTAACCATAGCTAGAGCCCAATATAGTGGCTTCAAGTTTGCTCCTAGCACGTTTGTGCTATCTATATATGCTTGGGTAAAATATGATGATATTTGATCGATTTACCTTTTACCTATAGTTGTTTTTGTCGGTAATATCCTTGGCTTAGTGGTAAAGTCAAGAGATTTCAGTACATTTCAATAGCTTCTCATTTTTTGAGGGACGTGCATGCTACAAACGAATTGTTTAACCATGAAACCACTAGTTACAGTATTTTAAAAGTTTATCGCGGGACCATATTGACACAAAAAATATTGACACTTTCGGTATATATTTCTCTCGACTCATCTTTACTCTTCCCTCCCCCCTTTCCTTCCCCTTTTTGCGAGTTATTCGTGTAGAGAAAAGTGACGAACATTTTATTCTCTTGTCCTTTTTCTCTTTTAGAGAAACTTCAAACTAACACAATCAACTATCGTGATCAACGGTCATGAAAGTTACTTAGCATAAGGTTCAAGTAAATAACTAAGAAATTGAGTAATTGTGTAAAAACTACTATCGACAATTTTTAATTTTAACTCGTCTTTGCTTTTGTTAGTAAAATCTTGACAATATAGATATGAGTCGGATACGCATAGAGAGGCTCTATCTCTTATTGTGCCAAAAATATATAGTCCTGATTTAAATATAGATCATACAGGTGTTATCGCTCTGAGACATCGAACAATTTTTCTTTTTTTAAATCTGTAACTTACTTTCTGTTTTTAGTTAATAGTTTTTACAGCAGCTGAAAATTCTGATCTGGGAGCAATTTGTATGAATATATTAGTTTTTTCAAAGACAAAACAGAATGAATATAATTATAGCGTGCGTCATGTATAAAGTTGATCTAAAGTTTAGGATGAACTCATATTTATCCGGCGTAACCAAAAAGTCCGCTGGGAACTTTTTTATAATTCATGCAAGTTTCAAGATCTAAGACTAAGGAAAAGAAATGTGCAAAGCCTCATTTATAAAAGCATTCCCTCCTGGATGCTGCGTTACCAAAGTACCAAAACTTGAAATTAAATTATGCATAGATACAAGTAGTACAGCTTTACGAACATGCTTTGAAATAAAAAGCTTTACTTCTTCTGACTGTTTCACTCACACAGTCTTTTAAAGTCTATTGAAAGACGACACGAAAAAGTTTTGCTCTACGGTGAGAATAGTTTGAACAATACACTATCCTGGCACAATTGGCAGATTATTCTGTTCGTACGAACTAGCCAATGGAAGTGCTCGATTCACCAGATGTTTTGCCTAATGATTTGTAAGCTATTTTCATATTTCCATAACGAACAGGTACCATATGTTTTCAGAGCGACTTTTTCACATCAGCAGAAGTAATAAAACGTGGTGCTCGCAAAGAGAAGAACAAAAATTAACATCTAAAACGTGTATCAAGTAACACGCAAGACTAATCAAGAAAAACCTTTAAGTCAGAACATGGCAAACCCTTGTTGGTTTACAGAAAAGACCAACACGAATTGTAACTGAATTTAGAAAGTTGTGAAACAGGTAAAAGCTTCATTGATTGCTGCTTTTAAAACATAACTTCCACATTGGATGTAACTTACACAATCTTTAACGCGCCATTGTTCGTCTAAAGGCTGAAGAAACTTAATAATTTAACGCGTTTAAAACGATATTTATCAACGGCTACAAGTAAACCAAAAGATTCATTTTATAGTTACAAAGGAGCTGCAAGATCGCGTGGTGGAGACGAAGTTCACACGTAAGAGTTATCAAAACAAAAGAATCCGAACAACCTGTAAACTGGTGTTTACTGCGCCCTACTTCCTGTAGTTAACATGGCACTTCAGTACGGCACTACAATGCGACTACATCACATGGATTTCCCGTCATCGTTGAATGACCGTAAGTCCCGCGAGTGGATTAGAAGAGAGAGTGTAACGTCGTCCGCAGCAAGCTCAGGAAATCATTCGGAGTTGAGCCCCCCTCCCATAGCAAGTCGTTCTTTTTCGTCCACCGCAATGGAAATTGAACTGAGGGATAAAAAACCTGGCGACTCTTATGGAGAAGACACCAATAACCAGTCATCGGCATACAGCGGCCTTCAGGTTCTTTCTGAAAAAACTGTAAAGACCTCTACGCTAGGGGATGTAACTTCTAAAATGAGTTCTTCGACTTCACATAGCGGTCAGTTTGCGAACATTAACGTGAACATTGAATGGGATGTTCTGGACTCATTCACTGAATTTGCCACCTTTTTAGAAAATCAAAATCCAATTTGTCCGGCGGATGTCCTTGATACCCCAGAAAAACTTATGAGTGTTCTTGTGTGGAAACATTTTAGATCACAGTAGATAGCCGCTAAAGGTTAACGCATATTTTAGACGGAAAAGTTTAATTAAGACATCACATTAGCCTTACTAATATGCAATGGGAGGCATGGAAAATATTTCCAGCGTTATACCATTTGCCAGCGAGTGACCGGAGCCTCGTGGTTTTACCGGTTTTAAGAACAACAGAGAGCCCCGCCAAAACCTTAAAACACGTTGCTATCGAAATAATTCAGGGTAAAAAAAGCAGACACAGAAAGTAAACTTTGTTATGACTGATAGATTATTCACTGTGAATCATCTCAGAAATACATACCCAGTGATCTAACAAATTAAAATTTAACGATCTCAAAGACACAATAAATTTGCAATTGAATTTCACAAGAAGCGGTATTGATATCTTAGTCCTTTGCTCTTTAATGACTTAAAAGTTCGAAAGATGTTTGTACAGATGGGGAAAATAACAAATTGAGGCTGAAAAACATTGACTAACACAAAATCGTCTTGAAGAAAATGAATCCAAATAATTTTAATTCGAGAGTTAATAAAATAGTTTCTGTAATAAACTTCGGTCGTAATTCGTATCGACCTAATTCGTGTCTATTTCGCTTTTTAGATAAATCGCCATTGTAGCTAAAAAAAAGCGGTATTCGATTGATAAAAAAAATAACGAAAAAAAGTATTCGTATTAACCCAGATAAGAATAAGACAATAATGAGAGAGTAGCTATATCAGTTGAATGATGTTTAATAATTCTGCTTTGAGCTAAAAAAAGTTATATATGAAGTTTTTACATAGAAGCTTTACGTTGAATATTTGACAAAAAGCTTTTGTTTTGATCACACTATGCACACCACCTGTGGCAGTAACTTTGTTGTTAAGTTTTGAATCCAAATCAATTCATGTTTCATTTCTATATTTTGATAAGAACACCATTTTTAAACTCTCCTATATTCAGCTCATGTAAACAAAATCTATAAATTTTTCAAAATTAGTTTTGATGATATACTTCAAGATGAATTTCAAGAAATTTGGCCGGTGTGGTATTCTTCAAACCGTGATAGGCTATCACACTTAATTACAATATTTATGCAAGCAAAGACAAGAGTTTAGTTTCTATGAGAAATGATCGCTACTTTCAGACATTGAAAAGAATTTTCTCATTTAAAATTCACATCTAGTTCGAAACCAAGTTATATTTTTCCAGTTCAATATTTCAGTTGGTCATTTAAAAATAACTTAAAAATTAAAAGTGATTAAAAGGAACGTTCAGCTTCTCCAATTCTGTAAAATTATAAATAAGTTATTTATTTTCCTAACATTTCTCTCCTACAACTGAATAAATTATTTCAACCTTGCCAGCAATTGATCTTTGCTTAAGATAAAAACGAGTTATTAGAACATCTGAAGAATTTTCTCAATTTTTTGTTGTCTTTGCGAGCAAGTTTTTAAAAAGATACATAATCGAATGTTTCTTTCTCCGAGCACTTTGTTACTATAGCCATCTCCGCTACAAAATCAAAACGCTGTATGTTTCTTTACAACTAAATGAACTATCAAACAAAAGGGAAACCGTGAGACGCTAATGAATGTAATTTCATGTATGGACTTACAGCATCAGTGAAGAAGATGTTGTTTTTCTTCAATTCCGCAAAAACTTGGTTGGTGCTAAGTTTCAAAAAAGAAAAATGAACAAGAATTTAGTTTGTACTGAGATAATGTAAGATGAGCAAAAATTCAAGTACCGATTAAAATTTAAAAAAAACAATTTCTATATGTTAGAATTGTTTTGCCGCTTATCAAAACAAAAACGAAAAGTCTAACAAGAACAGAAACGTTTTTACTGTATTTCTAAACGGAAAATATTTTCGAGTGGAATTGGTGAATCTTCCATCACCCACGAACGTGAAAATTTTGGTCAAATAGAATATGGGGCGAGAAGTTTTGACGAGACAAATAAAATAAAACTCTATCCGGCAATGATAATAAATTTTAGTTTTCGTCTTATAAGTGGACATAACATATTATTTTTGAAATCCTGTGAGGATAACAAGTTTTCTAATACGAGATATATTATATATAAGCACTTTTAGAGTTGATAAGTATATTTTGATACTATATCAATTAACAAGAGAACTAGAATCATAGCTGTCTGTCTATGCACACGTACATGAGAATGCAAACGAGTCAAAAAGTGAGATAATAATGCTTTGGGAATATCATTGGTTAAAAACACGAACTCATTTTGTCTCCAAATTGGTTTCTCTGTAACGCCTTATTAATGAGTATGTCTTATTTTTAAGAATTGAATAGTTTTAAAATCTTTTTCTTTAAAATGATATAAAGTATATATTTCTGGAAACGACTGAGGTTTTGAGGACATTTGAAAAAGAGATAATATATGCGTTACTACGTCTTAGATGTTTTTACTAGTAGTGTTGTCCGAAAAAGTCATTTAATTGTAAGTAAAAGTCCAGATTGCATGTTATTATAAATACCGAAAAATGAAGCAATTGATTTCAGTTTTCTCACGAGTCAAATCGGAAAATAATGTTTTGTCGACCTTCAAGTGGCCATAGAAGCGTGTCGGTGGCGGAGATAAACTTATCTGCTTGTACACATGTATTGGACAAAAGGCATACGGCCTTTCACTGTTATCCATCACTGTCACGTTGATTGTTATGCAAACTGTCAGTATGAAACTTGAATTAACGCAATTGTCTTTCATATAAAATTATATGATACTATCATGTTAGCATAATGAAGAATAATTTCTTTTCATACTAGTCGTGAGTTCTATTGTTACAAACAACTGTTCTTTTGACGTTGTTTCTAGTTCAATTCAGATCAACACGCGCACAAAATAAAACCACGGGCAAACGAAATAGATCTACAAATAATCATCGCTGTTCTCTTCTCATAGCTTTTCAAACATTAGTAAGCCAATTTCTTTTTGGCATTTTTCATACAGTTGATTTTACACGAGTTCATTTATTAACCCAATATTTTATTATTAGGGAAATTTATATACTGAATAATTTAAAGTTTCAGTCAGTTAGTTATTTACACTAAAATAACTCCTGATTCCTGTAATAGCTGGAACTGACTGTCACTGTCAGTTAGATGAAACGGTTTAAGCTTTTAAAATTCTTATTAATAAAGTAAAAAAAAAAATTCCATTTTATTTTCACGGATAAATGCTCAAAACAGTTTTTCCGAAGATACATGCTTTTTGATGTTTCTGTTAATTCATTACCAAAGACCGCAACTGGCCTATGCAGTCTCAAAGTTAAGAATTTCTTTATTTCGTTGAATGAATTTTCATTCTATGAACTTTAAATTATTCTTTCATAATACCCTGATAAATAGTTAACAATTCCTCGAGGAAGAATGGATTACAAGTCAATAGCCCGTGAGGCCGAGAGGTTTTAGTATAAACTTACAAATCGGTCAAAAACAAATGAACAAATTAAATTATTGATGAAATCCTCTGATATTATAGCAATACGGGACTCATTACTATTTTGATCTGCCATATAATATTTCATCTCTACCAGTAGGCTATCACAAATAGACCTCTAGTAGAGTAGCCAATCACAATGTAGAATGCGTGTTAGACCGTTAGAAGGTTTATACTATAAGCATTATCTGAAGAAAAAACTTAACAATAATAAGTATAAATCAAAAGTACAAACAAATGTAAAAATCATACTATATTCTATTTACTAAAGAAACTAAATGATTACATAATTCTTTCGAGAGATAACATCATAAATTGAGATTTTTTTGCCATTTTAAATGGAACTTGAATTTAAGTTGTTGTTTACTAGAATCCAGTCTAAGTTGTTCAATCTTTTATGGTAATTCTTTGTAAACATTTTTATTTTAACGCTGTTGGCACACTTATGTTATAATAATCTCTCTCTTGGTTATCTTCCGCGTTACAGGTTTAGCTTTACACTTGCCTTATTAATAATATTAATAATATTAATAATAATCAAATTTATATAGCGCCGTATACACTAATTGCTCTATGGCGCTTTACAATACTACTTTTAAAAATAAATTAAATATACTACACTAACAATATTATTAAAACAATATAATCTTCATCCATCCCGATCTTCAGCCCTACGTTTGATCTCTCCATATATTTCTGTTCTATCGTTTTCTTTCTTTCGCCAGTGATCGAACAACGTCATTCTCTTCCTTCCCCTGCCCCTTTTTCCGTTAACCTCCCTTCGATGACATCCCTTAGCAGACTCTGGTGTCTCAAAACGTGGCCAATCCATTTCTTCTGCTGGTTATAGATGGTCAAGATCAATGTTCTTTTCTCTCCAATCCTTCGCAATACTTCCTCATTTGTCAGTTTTTCCGTCCAGCTTATCTTCTCCATTCTCCTCCAAAGCCACATCTCTACACCGTTTCCAATCTCCTGATATCTTCCTTTTTCAGTGTCCACGATTCTGACCCATACAAAAGTACACTCCACGTATCAAGGTCTTAATCATTTTCTTTTTCAACCTTAAAGAGAACTTCTTCGTTCATAACATACGGCAAATCAGTAATTCCATTCGCTAGTTGACTCACAATGCAGGATTTCAGATAAGTGCCGGCAAGCGGCGAATATCGCCGGTTCCACATTGACTTTTGAGGAACATCCGCCATAGCTTCACGGGATTTCGGCAGAGCAATTTTTGGGTGGACGTCAGATAAATTGTATAGCTAGATATCAAATGCATGCAACTTGCAAAATTAAAAATAAACCATGTTTGTTGGAACTTTTTAAGTACATACGTCTCGTTATGTCAACGTATCGCCGTACACACAATTATTAAAGATTTCTGTCACAAAAAACACTGCCGTGTTCCACAGTATTCAATCTTTTTGAAAATAAACCTTTGACCGCATATCGGGGGGACATGTATGTACCAAGTTAAATTTGCCGGGGCTTTCTATTATGACAGTTTTTTAGCCGCCACTTTATACATTTTTTAACCGTATTTTTAAAAAAATTAGAATCACTTCGTGGTTATTACCGTGCCTGGCTTAGAGTTTCATT
>JAPEIX020088247.1:0-17360 GCA_026122405.2 Zoanthus sansibaricus | reverse complement strand
GACGACCCCGTCCGCTTCGTCGAGGAGGTCCTCGGCCACCCGCCCCCCTACGAGAAGCAGCGGGACATCCTCGGCACAGTCGCCGTCAAGCGGCGCGTCAGCGTCGTCGGCGCCAACGGCTCAGGGAAGGACTGGGCAGCCGCCCGCACCATGCTCTGGTGGCTCGCCACCCGCCGGCAGGCCATCGCCGTCGCAGTCGCTGGGCGTGTGGTTGCCGATCGTGGTCTTCGCATTGATGGCCGCCACGATTTCGCGCCGTGCCTCCACTCCAAGCGGCGACGCGCCGCGCGTGCACGCCTCATCGATGCCGCGCGCCACGGCACTCGTCGCCGGCTCGACCACCCGGTCTAAGACCGCGCATCCGGACATGAAAAAAGCCGCCACGAGGGCGGCCGCTGCAGACGTCAGTGTGTTCACGCGTCACTCCTTCATATTGAAGATGGGGCCGCTGGTGATGGCCCGCAGTATGCCGTTGCCGATCGTCAGCACGGCGATGAACGCTTCGGTGAATTCCCGCGCCAGTTCCGGCGTCACCTCGGCCCCGGTGATGCCGATGACCAGCATCAGCCCGTTGAAGATGATGGTCTTCCAGCCTTTCAGCATCGCTCCTCCCCTGGTCATGGCCGCAGCCAATCGATGGCCCGCGCAATCAACCCGCCGAATGCCGCCGAAAGCCCCATGAGCGCATAGAACGCCCGCTGGCCGCCCTTCTGCTGGTGCATCCAGTCACGGACCTCATCGATCTTCTCTTCGAGCCTGACGAGGCGATCGTGAAGGCGCTCGGATTCGCTTTTCGTCATGAGGCCTCCCCAGGATCGTCGACCGGCGCCGCCATGCCCCAATCCGTCCCGTGGTGGATCAGGCAGGTTCGGCCGCCCGGCGCGGTCATCAGCATCGACCACGTTCCGGTTTCGACGTTCGCGAGGATCTGCACCAGTCGTCCGGCCGCATCCAACGCGAGCGCCGCGAGATCCTCGCCCCACTCCGCCGCCAACATGCCGACGATGGCGGCACCATCGCCACACGGCACGCGCTGCGCCGTCGCAGGCAGTGAGGACAGCACGAAAAAAAACGCAGCCGCGAAGGCCACGATCAGCAGTCGCATAGCAAACTCCGTTTGTCGGAAGATCGGGCCGCCCAACGGCCGGGACTCACTGCCGGACCAGCCCCCACAGTGTGACCCTGCCGCGCGTGATGTTGCCGGTGTCGAACAGGAATTGCAGGCCGTTCACCGTCTCTGCCGCATGGCGGTAGCCGAACCCCTGGTTGGGCACGATCGATGCTCCGTTCCAGTAGCCGCCGAAGGCGTTGACGGCGGTCCAGGCGGCGCTGTCGTTCGGCCGATGCAGGGTCAGCCAGCCCGCGAGACCGGACCGCGCCTCGCTTTGGATTGCCGGCCCGAACAGGGTGGAACCGTCCGGCGTCAGGCCGATTTCCGTCGTGTATGTCAGCGTGATGACGGCAGTCGTCCAGATGCTGGCCCTGCTCGTGTAGCCGGTCGCGTCGAAGGTGCTGCCGTCGTTGCTGGTGCGGACCTGCAATGCCTCGTGATCCACCGATGGCGCGAGATCGTCCAGCAGGCCGAACACGTAGTCGTAGTCGCCGTCCCAGAAGAAGTCGAGGCTGGCGCTGTCGCCGGCTTCCTGCTGGTCGATCGGCTCCAGCACCGGCACGGCGAGAGCGGCCGGGTTCGCAGGGTAGAGCGGGCCGGTCTGGAGGTTGCCGGGGTAGCGCAACAGCCCGTAGGCGCGCACCTCGCCGCTGATCGTGCCAGCCCCTGGATAAATCCGCGCGCCGTCGATCCGGGCCGCCGCCTCGACCTTCCCGGCGTAGCGGCCATGCGTCGGTAAAGACGGACCCCGATAACCGCCATACCCGAACACGCCGCAGCGGCGGCCGGTGTCGAACGGACGCGGCACCACGATGGTGAACTGGCCGCGCTCGCCGGTCGCGTTGCCGAGACCGGCGCCAATGTCGCCCGTGCAGAGGCGGAACAGCTTGTCGTCGTTGTTCGAGGCATTGGTGCCAATCCCCGTCGTGGACACGACCGCGCGGCTTATGTAAGACTAGTATTTTGTCTAAATACTAAGAGAAGGAAACGTTATAATTAACTCAAATTTCATGTTGCAGGTGATGTTAGCAAAAGTTTCCTTAAATCAGCGATAGAAGAGTGGGAGAAACATACTTGCCTTCGGTTTAAACAGAGAAAAGATCAAGAGGACTATGTCAAGTTCACATACGAGGGAGGGTAAGCTACGAAACGATTGCTAACTGGGTATGGCCGGTTCATCCATTTACCTTTTAAAATCTGAATGAAAACTGAAGCAATAATAAAAAATTAAATTAAGTGTTCTTTAGTGGGTTGAGAAAAAACTTATCAGGAATTTTGGCAACCGATTTAGTAATAATGACGTTTTTATGCCTTATTTGTCTATTGTGCTTTGGAGTGACATGAGCAAAACGTATACAGGAAATCTGAAAACAAAAACTATTCTACAATGTGATGGGAAACACCAAAAATATCTCAGAAATGTTATTTCTGACCAATCACACGACACAAATCAACTCTCCAAACAGCAGAAAGTTTTCCGTTCTTCTGCAAAACCTGTAGCGGTATGGGATTTTTCGAGATAATTGATTAGCTTAAATAATGTTAGCTTAATCTGTCCGTTAGTTGTGATGGAAGTGATGACGATTATATCAACGATTATGATTATGATGGCGATTATGATGGTGAGGATGATTAGGACGATGATAAGGGTGATTGTGATAGCAATGATGATGGCTCAGAATTTTGTAAAACTGAGCATTGAATTAACTTTTTCAAATTTTCTACAAAAAGAATTAAATTGTAATAGTTGATACCGACTTGTTTCTTTTGAACAAAACCAGAGCGAGAGTCGATGTAAAGTGCAACAGGAGAAATGCGGCTTTAGGTTGCTCATTTGCAATCTGGGCGGTATTTGGGTATACAAATATTTTCCACTTCAAAAGTTCAAACAATTGTGTTTGGCGTCGTTCTATCTCAGTTCAAACTACAAAGTATAAGATACCATAGTGCAACACGATATACTTACTGCTACAGCTGAATATCGTAACAAAGCCATCACAAAAAGTTTTCTTTTAGTAGTGAAACAGATCATCAAGCATGAATTTCTATTTCAAAACATTTGCGTGCTGTTGCATGTGCGACTGTTCGAAAACGTTAATAGTTCAAAAATCTCCTGAGTTCACGCTTCGATGCTACTGTGATACAGCGATCAATAACAATAAATTTCTGCCTTTGCAAAGGAAAGATTGAGAAAACGTTCAATATGGAATAGTTATCTCGGATGCTGAAAAACATTTACAAGCCGACGCTGACAACTTTACAATAAGCATTCTTTCAGTGGCATA
The DNA here is from genome assembly GCA_026122405.2 of Zoanthus sansibaricus. Taxonomy (NCBI): domain Eukaryota; kingdom Metazoa; phylum Cnidaria; class Anthozoa; order Zoantharia; family Zoanthidae; genus Zoanthus; species Zoanthus sansibaricus. The sequence continues at coordinate 13,964 of JAPEIX020088247.1, read as the reverse complement.
GTTGAATTGTGATACCTGACAGCAAAGGCCTTTGTTTGTAAATTTTAATGCCGAAAGTCAGTGAGGTGGAAATGTTTATTTGAAGTGTAATATATACATAGAAAACAAGCGGAAACTAACTGTTGGCTTTTCGGAGAAGGAAAAGCATAAAAATACGTCTGTAAAAACCCGAGGCAATGATTTTCTCATAGGTTAATTCTTTCCTTGTCTTACTTGCAAACTTTTTCCATTCGTTCTACGGTACAACTAAACATATAGGAACAAAATATCTCTGTTTTAAAACAAACGACTTCATAAATTTCAGGGGACCAGATCTCTGCTTGCTGTGAGATCGAAAGCTAATATTTTTAGGAGTTTTTCCTGACCAAAGGAAAGGCCCAACAATAAAGAGGTCTCCAGGGGTTTTTCAGAACAAAGCGTGTTTAAAAAACAAATCGTTTTTTAAAAAATGATGGCAGTTATTGCAAGCCCAAGTGAAATACCATCAAAACAAGTTTAGTACCATTGATAACAATCGAAAAACACTTAATAACTGCGCCTTTCTCGTAAAAACATTTCATACATAATAACGAAGAAATGTTTTTATAATTAATTTGTAACTATCAGGCAAAAGATAATTTGTGGCACATTTTAATCATAACTGTTGCAGACTACGAGAAGTTTCTATTTTCAAAGGAAAGCCCCAAGTCCTTGAAGAAGTCACGCACTGAAATTGGAATCTTTTTATATATACAACACGCTATTAAATCCAACAAAAAATACTTCAAGAACAACTAACGTACAAAACGTCAGTTTTTTGTTATGTTTTTTTTTCTCCAAGGTGTCTAACTTAAAAAATGGCGAGCGTCGGTCCCCATTCTCTGCCGAGAGTTGAATAGTTTTGCCATGTTTTATCGCCTAAGCCAACTCAGTTTTCCATCCTCCCGGGGTAGGTAAATGAGTACCAGCATCTGCTGGGAAGTAACCTGCGATGGATTAGTGTCCGGCCAGAGGGAGTCAAAGACTGACATCCGGTTAATACTAAAGAAACTGGAGATAAGCGCCGGCACCATGGGCCACTTGGCTCGTTAAAGTTTTTAGCTAGTTAACTAAATACAAAAAATCATTTCTACACATGTTTCATTAGAACCATCATGACGCAGCTCCAATCATCGACACCTTTATAAGAGATTCGTTATCTTCAACACTAGACACGAAAAGGGTAATTTAACGACTGTATTTGCTCTGTGAAAGGAAGTATGAAACAAAGCAGATCTTTCCTCCTGCTGCCTGCTGATTTTCAACTTTCAAATTTTTAAGAAGCACTTTTTGGTCAACCAATTACAGAGCAGAAAAGGTTACAACAGCCAATCAGAAACAAGGAGACACTGATGCAAATATTCGTATGACCTCAGACAAATAGCACTCCACCGCTCAGTTTGTTTACAATTGTTAACAAGGGCGATTTATTGATGCTACTGATGATGATGATGGCCCAAGAACCCTAGTCTCTAACCTACCCTCCCAATCAATGGCCCAAGAACCCTTGGCCTCTATCCTAACTTCCCACCAATGGCCCGGGAACCTTGATCTCTAACATACTCGTATGCCTCCTTGAAAGTATTCTCCAAAAAGAAAAGGAAAACAGACAGGTCAAGACACATTTGTTTGACATCTTCGACTTTGGGTGGGCTACGGTGGTGGAACGTTTTGTGTTAAAGAAGACGTCAAAGGTAAAGATATTTGAATAAATTCAGAAAGCATTGAGTGAATTCAGGCAAGAGAGATGGAAGTCCAAGAGTTTACAATTAAAAAATTAAGATCGAAATAAACGAGAGCCATTGATGGGCTCTGGGGACAAGAACTGTGCCAACCGCGTCGGACTGGGTTGCCATTGGTGGTTAAATTATGCCCTGGACGAAGAAGTGAATACATGTATTTTATCTCAAGAAGCAAATAAATGGAAATGAAGTTCATTTTATCAGTTATCCCTAAGATATTGAAGTATGGAAAACCGACCATTAAAAATCTTATTCAGTTTACGAATAATAAAAATATATATAATGGCTGCTTGGCTTCGAAAAATTAACAACATTGCGTGATTGAGAACAAATCTTTGATACTAGGGCCCTTGTTTTGTTGAGGTAATAAATCAATGGTGAAATTGACCCCTGCGAAAAAATAAGGTGAAACCGGATCACAAATTGACCTGAGATTTCTTCTGTTTTCTGTTACTAATAAAAGAAAAGTTTTGGGGAACAAATTTATATGCCAGCCAATAAAGACTCTGGTCGAATTAAATTTAAATGTTATTAAAACACTGATTATTTTTTCTTTTTGTTTGGTCGCTTTTATAAAAAACTGTGTTTGTTTCTACTCTGCGTGTTTTATCAATTATTATTGTTTCCGTTATACTTACGGTATCTTTCTGTTTTGTTTTTTTTCTAACAAATAAAAACATTAACTTGAATCGGTCAAACTATTATAAACTTTTTTGGCCATTGTTGCCAAATTCAAGGCAATAATTTGCCGATTTACAAAACAAAAAGCAAAAATAACGAGTACAAGTAACGCAAGTTACATTTTGCATCATAGTTTACGTCACACAATTTATTTTAACATTTTTTTCCTGCGTCGTATTTTAGTTCAACAAAATAGAAATAGCGCCGCTTCCTTTTTTTTGCAAACAAGAAAGTAAAGTGTTATTGAATAACAAGATTATAATCTTGGAAGCAATGAAACATGAATTTTCAGGAAAAATATACAGTATAACAAACACAAGGACTAAACAAAAACAACTTGTTGCCTAACTTTGTAGCAACTAGTTCCTGCTAAATGCTTAGACTAAAGAGCATACCTATTAAGTCGGGCACTGTGTTCCGTCGGCGCGCATTTCGCGCCAAAATAGGGATCCTCATATTTTTAACAAGCACTAGATAGACATCAGTTTTTCACAATCACGGGTCGCTTCTCTGCACAAGATACTACCAAGAACACTTTGAGATAGTTGTTCTTTCTGTTTCCTGTGGTCGCTTGTCATGATCCATTATCGCTTCTGATAGTACTGGGATATCATTTACGAGTTCCGCATTCAAGTGACGAACACTTAAAACTGAGAGAATACCGTCATGAAGCGCTGTCAGAGTACGAAGTTCAAATCTTTTTGATGAAATGGCAACTTGCATTGGGTTTACGAAGAGCTAATAAAGTCAGATCTGAAGGAACCTCATATGTTAGAAAGAATAAAAGAAGCCATATCTGGGATAATTGCAAAACAAAGATGTCTCACCGATACCTGATGGTTGATAACTGGCTCAGAGTTTAGAGAGCGTCCGGCTGACAAGTTAACAATTTTACGTCATTTTGTATGCTATAAATGGTTCTTGTAGCTGCTTTTACGGTCAAAGTCATTAAACAATCAGGCGTTTGAATCGAGCCGTGGCAAATTCTTGTATGGCAGCTAAACTAGAAACAGACTTTTACATTTATGTTACAGAGAACGTCAAACCAGCGGTCTATCACATTTTGACTTTTCTGTTAAAAACCCACGCATTTCTCAAAAAAAATACAGATGACCTTGCCCGAAATGGACTTTTAGGTCTGTCTCTATCAAGATTGTTCCGATACCGTAAGAATAAATATGCATTTATCGCCTAAACAAACCTGTTTCTCATTAGCGTCTTAAATTCTCCTTTAATACATGTTCAAACAAAACAGAGAACAAATCTTGTCTAATATTAAGGTAAAGCCTTGTATTATGACGGTAGAATAAGAATCACGACTCCTTCTACATGACCAGGACTGACGTGGACGTTGAACAAAACTGACTTTTGTTGACAGTTTTTTGATACAATTTTACGAACAAATAACGGCTTTGTAATTTATTGCTTTGTAACAGATATTTATAGTGTAAAATATCTTTTAACCTGTTCAACTCAAAACGAATGAAATTGATAAGTAACTTGAATGTTTTCATTTCAAAATGTCTCAGATCTTTCTCTCCGTTCTTTTTCTTACGCGACTTCATTAAAAGAAACTGGTATTTTACAACAACTCAATCACTATTGTTAAACTACGGCTTGCATATTGCGCCTTGTTTATATAAACCATCAATAATGAATATAAAGGTATTTTCAAAACTGCAGTGATTAACAGTGTGACCTTAGACAGCATAATGCATACCAGCACCAACTTGGACCTACTAAAGTGGGCTCGCTTGTTGGCAGTGGACACTACCCCAGAGTGGTCACTACTCCCTGTAGGACACTACTCCCTAGTGGACACTACACACTAGTGGATACTACCCACACTACCCCCTAGTGGACACTACTCCCTAGTGGACACTACACACTAGTGGATACTACCCACACTACTCCCTAGTGGACACTACATACTAGTGGATACTACCCACACTACCCCCTAGTGGACACTACACACTAGTGGATACTACCCCCTTAGTGGACACTAACCCATAATGACACTACTCTCTAGTGGACACTACCCCCTTATAGTAGACACTAACCCATAATGGACACTACTCCCTAGTGGACACTACTCCCTTATAGTAGACACTAACCCATAATGGACACTACTCCCTAGTGGACACTACCCACTAGTGGACACTACCCACTAGTGGATACTACCCCCTTGGACTTGGTCATGTGCCCCTGATCAAACTAAAATGTATGCCATTGCGTAGTTGTAACCCGCGAGCGCCGAATACAACAGCACGCAGCGCTTTCTTAACTGCAAATTTCACCATCAAAATTTACAATCGACCAGTTTCGAATTCCTAGTTACCGCTGGTTTAAATGACTATACAGATTCGCTTTATACAGTCTTAGCCTCGTTTTGTTGTTAAATAGTCAAAATACTAGTGAGAGAGAGCGAGAAGTCACACCTCCAGGTTATATAAGTAGTGAAAAGCTACGTTGGCATTTACGAGTATTTACCTTCCTAGACTGTACAAATTGAGTTTACTGTCATTGTAGAAAGATACAACTACAAATGCGAAAATAGTGTATTCCAAATAATTTTGTAATTGATATTGAGGTTATAAAAGCATATCGGTACTTTTTATCTACTTCAAAACAATTGTAATCAAGTTAAGCCATATTTAGCAGGATTGAAATCAAGAAATTTTGCCTTTTTTGTTTGTTCGTTTGTTTTTGCCATGTAATTGTTTATGGGAAAGTCTAAATATGTAACAAAGCACCTAATTAGTTTTGTTTTCCTTCGCGTCCTGATATTCCACTTGACTCTGTCTCGGAAAACATCAGCACTCTTGGTACAACAAAACTAACTGTTTCCCTCAGGACCATGCATTAAAGTATATAATTATTTTTAATATACCGTTCGACTATCGACTGCAAAGTATTCACGCTGTATTAGTCGACTGCTAAAGGTATAGTTTATCGGTCTTATCGGATATTTCGGAAATGCCCGGTGGTATATCGGCAAAAGCATGTGATATATCAGCAATACAATCTTTAATTTATTGATAATACTGGTAAGATTTCGGTGCTATATCTATAATGAATTTAAAATACATCGGTAAAGTATCGATTTGTCGGAAATATAACGGTTATGTATCGGCAATGTATCGATCACTTTTTTTAGGTTTAGTTTTAAGTGCGTCAACACGAGGAATATCGGAAGCCTGTTGAATCTGTGTCATTAGAAAAGTTTGATCATAACCGCGATTAACAAGGTAATACGCAAGTTCATTAGCGCGTGATGTATAGTTATCATAGTTAGAGCAAATACGTCGGAGGCGGAGCGCAAGGCTGTATCAACTGAATGGAACGCTTAGTGTGACGCGGATGGCAAGATGAGGTTTAAAATAAGTACTGATGTGTTTGTCAGTAGATTTAGTCAGTTTCAATACACTAAAAATATTGTTTTAAAAACTAAAGATTTTCAACAAAGGTGTTGTATGATTTCCACCAATAATAATACTTCCTCAGTTTCCCGCCCACACTTTCTAAGCTCTGCTTACCTCTAGTAATAATAATTAACTAACATAGTATGATTTGCAAAGATCCCACTTATATTAAAACATGCTTTAGTTCGGTGAACCATTATTCTAATTAAACAACATTAAGTCTTATCAACATTCCAATTCCAAAGTTCGTTGTGCACTTTAGCCTCCAAAGACAAAGTTGTCCTTTCCATGTAATCTCCAAGCCCATATGGCAATAAATGAAAAGTGGAGTTATGTAACGTTGCAATGTCGTCGTCGAGTTTTGGAATTCAGATTTTAGTTTCTAAAGATAAATGTTTCTTCCACTGAGGTCACTTCTTATCGGTTGCCAACGGTTGCGCCTCAAAATGTGAGCCGATTAAGCAGATCTTCTAAGACCCTCAACTGTCTGACCTCAACTGTAAATACGTGTAAACAGGTTCTGAAAGCCCCGAGGGGAGAACTTGTATATATATCACTACCATTATCATTACATATCACCACACCAGGCTTTTTTATCGCTAAATTTTATAGCTAATAGTTAGTTTAATTAACCAGACGTCCTTATAAGATATTTTTATTAGTTTCCCTATTACTATCAAAAGCCAATAAAACGATTACGAACATTTTAATTTTAGCCGCTTAAACAAGCAAGTTTTACAAATAGACTTAGGAAAAAGAATACCATCTGATTTCGCAGTGCGTGCACAGATGGACAAAGATGATTTCATTTTAAATATACTTGAGACAGTTCAACATCTTTTTCTAAGACATATACACTGACTACTTTTGTTTTATATAGACTGGGAATCTTTTTCATGAGTACGTCAGGCTGAAAATTGGCCAAAATTTAAGAACACACATGAGGCTGAGAAAAGGTCATGAACTTTGTTTTGTTACATAACAGCACAAAATCATGGAATCGGAAAATTGTCGATACAGTGCAACATTGTTTTCAAATAGATAAGAATACTTTGAACTATTACAAGAACAATTTGCAGGACTAACTATTTTCTCTATCCTCTTGTATATCAAATATCAAAGCTTTTATCTTCTAAGATACACATGAAAAGCCCGAACTACCAAATGTAATCACAAAAACAATTGAGGCTAAAGTCCCAAAAATAATTAAGAACATCAGACGAGGTGGGCCGGAAAACTTAAGACAATTTTATACAACAAAACAAGTGTATAGTTCAAGTTCAAGTTCAAGTTTATTTACTGCACACTGTTTACAGCAGACAAAACATTACATAAGATTGTATATAGTAATAATATGAAATTATAGAATAGAAAAGTACTTGAAGTTAAACTTACTTGACATAGATGTTTTAAAAAAGTAGTTGAGCTTAAGCCAGCCTTTCTCATTAATTAACAAGATTTTGTTGACGCGATCTCTTTTTGACATGATTGATTAAAGCCAGCCCGAGCTCTATTTTTTAACTTTTAATAAAAATAGGAAAGAAAAAATGTTAACACGGAACTTTCTTTTCTGGTTTCGCAACACCTCCTTTTCCAATAAATGCACAATGTATCAATTCTACATCTTTTTAGTATTCCTCTATTTGCCATCTGCTAAAAAACTCAACAGCGATAAAAAAAAGTCGATTTTATAGTATTTGACTTTTTGAGGTTGTTTCAGCTTCAAGTGTCATGTAAGTCCCAATTCATTGGTTCCTCTGATCACCAAACATAGAAACCGATTGCCCCCTGCATTACCGCCGGAAACACCGCTTAGTTTTAATTGTTCATTTAGTTGGGTGCCACCAAACTAAACACTAATTGAAAATTTTTAGCCGGATTAGAGTCATAAGTGGGTGTTTCGTCTCCACCCATGTGAGAATGGAGGCCCATGCTGTCTCATCGGTGAGCTCTGGGCTATATCATTAATGACTAACTCCCTTGACAATTGATAAAGAAGTCTAGTGAACATTAGCTTTTTAAAAAATTATGACACAGATTCAAAATAAACTTTTATAGTAGCAGAAACGAAGGTGAGAGTCTTTTAAAACTTGGAATAGAAAGCATATTTGGTTTTTCAAATTTAGTAACCATGCTTGAAAAAGATACATAATGATTTTAAAATGGCCTTTTAACTGCTAAAACTGACGTGTTTCTTCGTTAGTTTAAAATTTTGTCATTTCCATTGTTTTTACGATATTCTCCTTTATCTAGATCCTATTCATTTTAGATTTTTGTTTTTCATCATTTATTAACATTTGATCAGCTTTTGATGACATAAAAAAACTTAGGAGATCCTTGGAGATGAGAAGTTTATAAACCCCCTGGGGATAAAAAGTTCATCGGTCAAGTCGTATTTGTTGATGTTTTTATTATTTCAGGCTCAACCAGATTATGTAAAAATAATTCACTAATTTACGTTGCAATAACAATAATTAAATAAGAGTTTTGATTCACAAGTTCAAACATCATATGTATCAAATACAATAGTAAAATGGCTCAAGGACACCAGATACTCCAAAGAGCGGTTTTCACAGGAAGGCGAGCATGAACAATATAGATCTTACGTATACAAAATGCCAAATATAAAGTCACTAAATTTCATATTAGTGTCCACGATAAATTTTTCTTTGAAATTGAAAAGAAAAGTTGAAAAACCGATCAATCTTATCAGCAGGACGCTGCACCACGAAGAGTATATGCAAACAAAGCCGAGTTCTACGAGATTTTGTATACTATAATATCAAGATCGACTAAAGACATCTCCTCTTTGATAATAAGATGCGGTTGGATTAAGACATTGAATCCGAAACAACTACGGCATTTTCAAGCGTTAGAAATGTATTGTCTATTTTATCAACGAAATAAACAATAATCTACGTAACATTGTTAAAAAACAAAGAACACTATTGACACACCGTCAAGCTTCAGACCTATATTTTCTCTCATAGTATATTGGCATGATCTTGGACGGTCGAGCAAAATAGAAACACTGCTTTTACTGATAATTCATAAAGACTCGACCTAAATAACCAGGAATTATTAAGTTATGTTCGACTAATTATGACTTGCTGTCACTTTTCAAACTCTATACATAGTGCCCGATAATGGTGTAGAATTCCATCACATCTGATGGTATCTCCGAGGCTTTAAATGAATATAATGCTGAGCTCTCGATTTACATACCTGTTTCAGTCTCCATCGCACAGAATCGTTTAGAAAGTGTAAACTTTAAACTTCCACTGAGTTTGATTCAACTTAATGTATCATACAGCAAGATCAAAGTTTAATCAGCCATCTCTCCGGCTTCAGTTTTGAAGCTTTTTTCCCGTCGGCCGAAACTCGTGATATGTAGGCAGCTTATTACTATTATGGTATGTTTGTATGCCGGTAGTTTCCTTTCCAGGATTTCATATTTTAAAGCCGCATCCGTAATGCAGTATGGAATTCAGTGGAAATTAAACAATGACCAATATATTCCGGAGATAATTATTTTTAAAGTGTTAACGATTTTAAAACTAAAAAAGGGAAACGCTGCGTAAATTTTAATAATTAATAATTTCGCCACATCTACAGCAAAATTAAAAACTACCTTATACTGACTAACAAGTGAGACAGGGTGTGCACAAATCATTCTTGATTATGCAGCGAAATCTGGTTGTATCTGTAAGTGAAGTAATTTTAAACTTTTGAAAGTCCGAACGGATTCAATTTGAATGTAAAAATAAAAATTGTTCTTTTGGACGTTTTGTTGTCATCATTCACACACATATAAATAATGACTTTCACATCATCATTATTTTAACAATGCTGGGGGTATATATCGCTGTCGATTGAAAAGCAAAATTAATGATTTTGAACGATCTAACAACTGAATTGAAAAACCCGACTTGAAAGAAAGATGCAAATTTATCTGGAGAAAAAAAGAAATTGTCAGATTATTGTTTTGAAAGCAACAGGGGTCATTAGGGTCGAGTTTGTTTACATCGTTTTCGAAGACATGGTTTTATTTACAGTCAGGTGCTGGCAGTGAACCATCTGCAGAGTTTGTTCAATACTGGGTACTAACGATACCGAATTATGCGCACTTTGTCAATGGAAACATAAAGTCTTGTTAACTCGGTTCCTTAAGTGAATGCCGACGGTTCTTTTAACTTGGAATCATCACATACTACATTTGTGTATTAACAAAATGACTCGCTGTTCTTACTGCAAACGTAGCCAATCCCCTTAATTCATCGTTTCTGTATTCCACAGTGTAAGCGAAAGCCAAAAAACAGTTCAAGTTATTTTAAAAATTACAAGCAAGTTATCGGCAAAATGCTTTAATATTACCTATAAGATAACTATAGACTCATTTACGCATGCTATGATATATTATTATAATATTGTGTTGAGTTTAGTACGTATTTAAATATTCAACAATGGAATTAGCAGCGCATTAAATAAGATCATTTAATTTTAGAAACAAAAAGATTTTGCAATCTTTTTGATAGATGCTAGAGGAGACTGAAAACTATTTATATAAGGCTTTTAATTGAGTTTGGATAAGTTATATTTATTGGTTTTAACTGATAAAGATATTGGGGGTGATATACCATTTCGAGCAAAGTTGATGGCCGTGAGAGATGAATGTCAAACTGAACTTACAATTTACACTTACAGTTGGGTGCGAATCAAACGCTGTTAAACTCGGGTAAGCTGCAGAAGAAATCCTTTTTGCTCAGTCAGTGCACAACTGCTAATTGTTAAAGATAATCATTGACGAAAACGATGCAGTATTAATTGATAATAATTGTATTTACCCCAGAATGCAATGGGAACAATAAATATGATCATTCTGGAAACTTCTAATTCTATTCAGTTCAATTAAAAAAAAAAAAACAAAATTCCAATCCTTATGTGCGATTCCATCATTAAGACTTTGTTGAAATCATTTATACGAGATTCTTTTCTTTCGTTTTGAAAGTTCATAAGTTTTTAGTACTAATAGGCTATCGATGTTAAAAGTCTGTTCATGTTATGCTGTTTCGGCCTATAAATTTTAAAAAAGGGAAAAAGAAAGAAATGTTTTCGAAAACAGTCTTCCTTATTAACTACAGAAGTGTTATTCAACAAAAGCCGAATTCAAAGCCGTGTAAAAGGTGCTATGTCACCACAAGTTATTGCTTTGGGTAAATTTTACGCTAAAATCGTTACTTAGTGGTTTTATTTGTATGTACAAAATGTTTCTGATAAACGTTCAGATGAATATCTAATGAAATGTTTTAAAAAGAGCAATCCATAACAAGTTTTTTTTGTATTTTTGTTGAAATAGCCTCAAAACTTGAAAACGTTGGCCCAACTTTTTCAAGTTTCAATTCCTTTCCATCATTGCCATCCGTAGCAACAAATGACAGGAAACAGAATAAACGTCATAATATAGTCTCAGATAACAAACCTGGAACATTATTTTTGGAATTCAGTTAAGTGCAAGAGAGTTTTGAGATTTTAAAAAGATAATAAAATAGAGAGACATAGCCCCTTTAAACTGCAATAAAACACGTCTGACATTTCAGAACACAAAGGAAAAGTAGGAAAAAAAAAATACGAGCCGCAGGCAAGAGTTTTTTTAAAAATTGAATGCCCGGAGTATTTTATTGCAGGCTAATACGGCAGGTTAGGTTTCTTTATTTCCATAATAATATTCTAATATAGATTTTACACGTTGATAAAACGTGGGTTCAGTTTGAAGCGCACATAGGATTCAATCTATAGTACGTATGATTGCATACATTCTTTAACACTGAAAACAAACTTAAAATAAAAACAGTAAGGATCCAATCGCCCGAAAACTAAGAACAAATTAAAAACAATCTAAGTCTGAAATGAAAAATGTTTTGAAAAAAAAACAACTTTTATAACAACAATAGAATGGTGAAACACACCAGCAACAAGCTGTAGCAAACCGTAGCAGATAGAGATACTGCATACATGTACAATATACTTATATTGTAATATCTCCTTCGAAATTTGTATACTCGTTCTCTAATAAATGTATTGAAATTACGTAGTTTGGCGTATATGGCATATAAGAACAAAATATAATAAAAAAATGGTAAACTACCCACAACCCATACTGCATCATACTCAACTACGCATCAAAGATATACATTTTAGAATCTTACTTATTTACTGGTAATTTAATTCCATTTGTAATAAATAAACAAAACACACAGTACGAAAATTATCTTACTCAAAGTTTTAAACCAGTTTTCAATCTTAATATATATTTTGGATCTTTTGTTTTAGAAAACTTCCCGCATGGTTTAATAAACCTTACACTTTCGTTACCACCTTTCTTGCACCAGTCCATTTCTTTAATGTCTTTTTTTGTTTTCACTTTTTTGTTGATACACGTGGTTATTTCGTTTTCATTTTCTGTAACTATTTTCTCGAATTTGTTTTTCGCTGTCCCATACCCGATACCGAAAAACCTCTGCAAAAACAAGATTAATCGACTTAACCACCTGGAAAAGAAGCCTATTTCGAAAATATTCCCCATGCACGTTTAAGTTTGCAAAACCAATCTCGAAAAGAAGACTATAGGTTTCTTTTTGAGAGAACTACATCAGGAATTAATTTAGCTGAAAAGAACTACAGAGAAACAGAAACATTTTTTTAAATTCAACCTTAGATGAAGAGAGCCATCTCGCATGTATATGCTTTGTAGTTTCAATGGTTCTCTTCGCCACATGTAAATGATTTTTTTTTTCAATCTTTAAAAAATTGTGGTAAATCATCTGTAACTTTATGTGGTAAAAAATTATCTGAAACTGAAACTGAAACTGAAGAAACAGACAACTGAGTTCATAACTTTCATCATTAAATATCAGCGGTTTTGAGTCATGAAGTTACTTCTTTTTATCAGTGACATTTTTGCTTGTAAGCAGCTCTATGATCATTAAAAAAAGCTAAAATTAAAAAAAGAAAACTAAAAATTGATGAAATATTGTTCCTTTTAAAAGTAATTAAACAATAAAAGTAATTTTTTTTATAAAAATGTTGTATAAAGTACTTCTTAAATCATAGCATTTACATCACAAAATAACCCCCCTCCCTTCTCTATACTTTGCACAAGTACATACATAGTCTCAAAATGAAGCCCATCTTTACACTGAGAAGACCATGCATCCAAGACCAAGGCCTTAGAAATAAAAGAAGCCCATGGCTTGTTTTATGGGTTTTACAGTATGTTTGTTTTCTTTATTTGACGCCGTAACCCGATAGTGTATGATTGCCAACGAGCCAGCCGAGCGAAGACGCGAGGCTGGCGAGGCGGCAGCATTATAAAGCCGTACGAGGATAGTATTCAGGCGATACAAATCTCGAGTGTTTGTAAGAGATTTAGTGTAAGGATCATTTAGCCATTCAGAGGTGCGCTAAGAACTGCATCGAAACTGCATGCAGCCAATGAGAGTGCGCTAAAGATGTATGTAGCGTTAGGCGGCGTGGTTCCTTGGCAAATTGGAGTAGTGTGGAAGAGTTGTGTTTTCTTGATGTGGTGAGATATTCAAGAAAATCAAAACGTTCTTTCCGCGTTCATCTGTGAGGTTCATTTGTTCTGATAACCTTCCAACTTTGGGCTTGGTAAATTGGAGTCATGTAGCGGAATCGTGTTGATATTTGTGGAAAGTTCTTTGAGGTAAAGCTACTACTAGTATGTACTGTAAAGAAAACAAAACGTTCTTTTCAAGTTCGTTTGTGAGCTGTATTTATAATCTTTATCTTACCTCAATTTTTATATTTACATCAGCGACTTTTTTATTTCATCTTTATCTGTATAACAGTCGAAAGTTTGTAATTACTAAAATTTTCAACCAGAAAACATTGTATATTTTTTTAAATTTTAAACCGTAACTTTTGTCGTTGTGACACAGCTTTACGAGGTTTCAAAAAATCTTAAAAATTTATTAAGGTTGGCACTTAGCGGTAGCTACTTCTAGTATGTAGTGTTATCAGTTCCAGAAACTGTATCTATGTTTTCTTTATCTTTGCTTGCAATAATGTCTTTCAGACCCTC
>JAPEIX020088171.1:0-10582 GCA_026122405.2 Zoanthus sansibaricus | reverse complement strand
AATCTGTGTATCCTAGAGACTCTCAACCAGGACGAATTTATGGCCTTCCCAAAATGCACAAGACCCGAGAATCTACAGGCCTGCCATCATTTCGCCCCATTGTTTTGTCAATTGGGACCTATAGTTATAAACTCTCCAAATATCTCTGAAACTTATTTCGACCTTATATACAGTGTGTACCTTCTGATCACTGTACAGCAGATACCTTTAGTTTTGTGCAATACATTTGTGGTCTCATATGATGTTGAAAGCCTTTTTACTAACAAAATGAATGAAAGAAGAGAAAACAATTTCTAAGCCCTTGGCAGGAATCGAACCCCACACCTACGGTTTACTAGTCTGACGTGTTGACCACTACACTGCAAGGACTAACCACACTGGAAGCATAGTGAGTTAATGTAATGTATGAGGTAACTGCAGGGATCCCAAGGCATTATTTTCTCTATGGATAAGTTGAAAACCGTAAATTTGGGTACACATAGAATTAATGAAATGACATGAAAGTATATTAAATGAGTTCAACTTATCCGTAGAGAAAATAAGGCCTTGGGATCCCTGCAGTTACCTCATACATTACATTAACTGGCTGCATTTCCAGTGTGGTTAGTCCTTGCAGTGTAATGGTCAACACGTCAGACTAGTAAACCGAAGATGTGGGGTTCAATTCCTGCCAAGAGCTTAAAAATTGTTTTCTCTTTTTTCATTCTATATATACACACCAAACGCATTTAATATACTTTAATTATGTCTTTTTACTAACATTTCACTGAAGAAGAGTATTGAGCAATCAGAACCTTAAGCTAACCAGTGATAAACTCAAACAGCTTTCCCTTATAGTCACTGCCCAAACACATTTTGTGTTTAAAATTTTTTCTGTGACCAAATTGATGGAGTTATCAACGGGGTCTCCCCTTGCACCAGTCCTAGCCAACCTCTTTATGGGCCATCGTGAAAAGACTTGGCTCACAGAGCTTCAAGAATGTGAAGTTACTTTTTATTGTCGATAAGCCTTTTCCATACAGAATTTGATGCCAATTTATTTTTTAATTACATTAATTCTCAATGTCAACAACATTAATTTTACTAATGGAGAAGGAATCCAATCACTATTTGCCGTTTCTAGATATATACATTGATAACAGTTCTCAAGAAGTTATTACCAGAATATACTGTAAGTCAGAAGACATTTACTGGTTTGTTAAAACTCCCAACTGCAACACGGATAAATGTCATCACTCGCTATTTCAAGTTGCCTTTCCACACGCATGAATGAACATCTCACTAGTGATAAGTCCTCACACATCTGTACAAGCATCTTTGCGAGTCACTTAATTGCCATTCGATGAGCTCCTCCTAATGATTTTAAAATCCTAGATCAGGCCTCTACTGAATATGAATTAAGAATATCAACGAAGCTGTATACATTCAACTAGATAAACCATCTCTTAACAAACTAGTCAAATATGTAAATCTTAAACTTTCTCTGTAATTCCTTTTAGTCACTATTGTATTAATTCTATAACAATTGTTTCCATACTTAAATTCTGCCACTGTTGTATCACTCTCTCCACACTGAAGATGGCATTAAATTAGTTATTAAATTGCTGCTACTTAGACCTTTTGTTTGCTATCTGTAAAAGTGTGATTATAAAAAAGAAATCACACTTTCCAGGCTGGTCAACATTTATTTTTTGGCACCCAGGTTACATCTTTTTTACAAGAATACAAAAATACAATCCTGGACAAGTACTGTACCTAAAGTGAAAAAAATTTTTTTCTCCAAATTATTTTGTGAGTGCCAGGCTGAAGTGATAATATCAAAGCAATTTGTTTCGGAAATTTAAAACTCAAATATTATTGCTAATCATTTGTGATTAAAACATTCTCTCCTTGCTTGACTTATCGCAATTTTTTGAAATATCATTATAATATTACTAGATCTAGGCATGAGCTTTAAAACTGCATTTTTTAAATTCAGTTCTATAAAAATAATTAATGTTTGTTAAAGCAAAAGTATTTCAAAGCTCTAGATGAATCAGAATAGCATCAAATTGTAACAAAAAACAGCACTGGATTTTAAACTAAAATAAAATAAGTTTGTAGTTTATCAATGCCTTGAATAAGAAAAAGGTTAAAATGATTGGAACTGCTCTAAAACAATTTTGTCTTGGTGAGGACCCATCCTATAAAGTTAACATATAAAGTGATGATACTCTCAAGCATTTCAGTTCTTAAAAATGTGTTTTGAATACAGTAATACTCATTTTTAGTTTTTCTCCATCAGATTATAAACACGACCCTGAAGGCCTTACTCACCGTTCTGGACTCAGTTCAATCTGGTTACAAACCATTGCTTTCATCATTACTGGCTGCTCTCAAGGTATGTATGATACATACCCTGTAATCCCTGTCACATCTATGCCTGTTTTCGCTACATCAGAGAACTATGAAGATGCTGCTTTATGTCGCTATGTTTTAACATTGAAATTATAAATACATATATATTATATTTTGCAATATATTTTAAACACTTTAAAAAAACATTTCAATCACTATGAAGCATTTGAAAATATAACACTATGATATATTTATAACAAATAGAAAATATTCATATTCAATATTTGTATAAAATTTATTATGTTATTTATCAAACTCTAATTATAGAATGGTTAGCAGCATGATCAAAATATGTGCATTGTTTGACTGTATAAAATTTTGTTAAAGTATTACACTGTACATGTTCTTGTCTAAAAAATTGCAATGATTAATAACAAAATTTTTATTCAATATTTTAAATTCTTATTTCATACCTTTTAACTTTTATATACAGAGTCTTTTTGAATATTTTTTAAAGGTTGTAAGTTGACAACCAAAAGTTCGTATTTAAGAAAATTTACTTTAGCAGAATTATCTAATGATCACGAATGCCTTGTTAATTATTTTGTTTTAATGAAACTGTGATAACGTCTGCAAATTTGGCAAAATATTTTGTGCAGGAGATAGTATTTCTTTCTCTCTTTAGGGCAGAAGATTAAAAAAATCTGCCAAGGCGGATCTCTTACTATAAGCATGACCGTTGATATGTACTATGTACAAGTACAATATGATTGTTTAAAATGACTGATATCTATTTTATGCAAAGCCCAAAAACAAATGTTAAAAAAAGATTATTTTATGATTAGATTGTATAGCCAGCCTTGACCACGGGAAAAAGGAAACACGAGATTCGAATTTATGAAATAAAATTATTCTTACCTCATCTGTTATCCATTGTCTTGTTTCAAATAAACCGTCTTAATTCATTTTACCCCAAAACTGCCACAAATTTCCCCTAAAATGAGGTAAAAAGCCAAAGATCTCTATCTGCTGCCAATTTGTTTGTTTTGAGCGTTAGAGTCGACTCCAGCTCCCTCTCAATTTCAATTTTAATCAATGACATTTCATCAAAAAATAACTTTGTGTGTAAAAAGTACAAGTTTCCTACCCATGTACTTTTTACACACGAATTTATTTTTTGATCAAACGTCATTGATTAAAATCGAAATTGAGAGGGAGCTGGAGCCAAGTCTAATGGTCAAAACAAACAAAATGGCAGCAGTGAAGGTCTTTGGATTTTTACTCAATTTAGAGGAAATTTGTGGCAGTTTCAGGGTAAAATGGATTAAGACGGTTTATTTAAAGCAAGACAATGGATAATAGATGAGGTACGGATAACTTTATTTCATAAATTCGAATCTTGTGTTTCCTATCGCCCGTGCTTTGACCATAACCAGCATCATATCATGTCATAAGCTATTGAAAATAGTTTAGCTGATAAACTTTGTTGTACAGTAGTTTACAGTAGAGTATTTTGAACCCATCAAACCATCTTTGGAACTAGACCCCAAGAACAATAAAAAAAGAACTATTGGGCTCTCACACAATCACTCCAGCAGTTTGGGAATTCTTCTCACTATGTTTTAAAATTTATCAATTTATAATTTCTGTTGCAACACCAATGCAGTAATTATTCCATTTATAAAAAAATGATATTTATTTCAAAAACAACAGTTAAACCTTACCCAGTCACCAGAAAAATATTTCTTTCATACCATTTCTGAATACCTTGAGTCATTCATTGAATTGACAGTCAAGTTATAGTTTTTTTTAGAAATTACAAAGTAATATATCTTTCTATATTTTACTTTATTTTTTCTTTCCAACTTTTTAGCTAGAGTATAAATAATTTCTGTTCTAACAATTGTAATCCACAGAATTATACTTTTTATGGAATGCCAGGATTCAAACCTAGTTTCTTGGAAAGTAGAAAAAATAGCAACTCTGAATCATCAGGTAAGGATGTTTGTGGAGATCTACAGTAAGTACTCCCTCCCTGCTACTGTAACTTCATGGTTACTTTCATAGTTCCTATATATTTCCAAGTAGAAATACAGTACAGTATAACCAGAAGTAATCAAAGATTAGGTAGTGCATTTGATTGTCAAGTTTGGATAGTGAGCTTGCTTCTTAAGATAAATGCAACATATAAAAATTCTGATAATCGAATATTGTATTACAGTTCTGCTTAATTTGGCTAGGTGATTCTCAATAGTGAGACATTCATTTGTTAACTGTCTCACGTTCCCCGTTTGGTGTAAACATGCGACTTTACTAACAGGTTTCCGATTATCATCACTCGGGGTTTTCATTATTTAACCAAGAATCATGGTCGTTGCTATCGCCAAGCTAAAGAACTCTTTAAGTTGTTAAAAGAACAATAAAAAGGCATAAACGTGTATTGTTAGAACTACATCAATAAAATCCAATGTGGGTTTCTTTGCTAAACACAGCTGTGAGATGAAGTCACCGCTGAGGCAACTTCGAGCTCTAACTAGCTTCAAAAAATATGGACACACTGAGCTCAAATTTAGATTAATGGCAGTAATTTGCATTCTAGATATGATCGCACGATGTAAATCACAAATAATTTGAAACAAACACCAAATACAAAAACGTTCCAACTACGTAGCATGTAACTTCACGCGTGTCTGAGTTGCCCCAGCAATAGTTTGCAGCGGAGGGGGGAAGGGTGGGAGGAGGGGGAAGGGGCATTTGGAAAAACAAAAATTCTCATTTTCGATTGCCTTGCACCAGATTAGGTTGCGTTTATGTACCTTTGTCGAACGCGATTAGCCAGGAAGGGGTTTATTTATTTTGAAATGCTCCACTTGAATCCGCTATGAACCAAATGTGTGTGAACTCTGTCAAACCCTCCAAGACATTAACGGCGTATTTTTTGTTTTGTTTAAATTTGTGGTGCAGCTCTCGAAACAAGGCTTTTTATAGTTTCACTGCTGTTTTTTAACAGAACGGTTTTCTTGATTTCCCATTGAAATGTTAAATTTTCTTAGAGTTTTGTTTTGCTTACACATGACAGACAAAATTGGAAGATTATATTACCTGATACTTTTTGTGGGATTTGTATCACGTGATGCATTGTAGTCAATGAGAGTGCAAAAAAGTTAATAGGGACTGTTAGCTATTGCGTTTTAGACCAAGTTTAAATTTTCAGTTGCTACTTTGCACGAGATTCTGGAACAGTAAAAGGTAAAAGGTTAAACCTCGGAGGCAAACAAAGATTGTCAAATTCACATTCACATTGTCCACAGAATCTCAAAAGTGAGCTTTCCACGGTGTATCAGTGTAGACAACTGCGAGCAGGCGGATAACTCGCTAAATTTCAACCTGCGACTATTGTATTTAGTAATTAAGGCTATTGTTCTTTGCTGTTCGCACCTTAGTTGCCGTCCTCGCATCTTAATGTTTCTATTAGGTAGGGTAAAACATCCAATATTTTACTATTTTTGATTTATTTAATAGCAAACTTTTAGAAAAAAACATGCTGTAGTTGCTAATATAAAAGCAACTATGTTATAAAAGTTTTCTCTTAATCAAAAATGGTGCAAAGAACAAAGTTCAATTTTTTCAACTCGATCTTAGAGTCATTATATCTGATGTCACTTTTGATGGAGATGATATAGTTATTCTGTACCGTGAGATTGCATGAGATGATTTCCCAGCTCTAAAGGAGATAATCAGTTGGTGATAAGTTATGATTAACAAGTACTGTAACACATTAATATTGTTGAGAATTTAAATGGGCTGCAATTAATTTAGTAAACTCGATGATTATTTAATGCTTTGACAAAAAAAAGTGAAAACCCCTTTAAAACTGGAGGAATTTCTTTCATCTGATAACTTCTTAAACTAAACAATGGAAGGAACAAAAAACAAGGATGTGTGCTTATATGCCAACTATTAGCTAAATATCTAATATTTTGGAGAGAACCACCCCAGACCTCTTTATCCTTGGAACAGATCTAGCGTAATGGATCATTTCTGCTTTTTTTGGAATAAGTTAACAAACCCTCGATTTCCAGAGTTTAATCTAGAGTCAAATTTGTGTCAAGTTACGTTTGGTTGATTAAGCGCAGGTTAATCAGAAACTTAGGTTGTATGAGATGTACCTCTGGAGTTCCTTCATCACGAGAAAATAGGGTTGCCATTTTCCAGTGTGTATCCAATAGCAAAGGATTGGCATGTTCACCAAGGCCATAAAGGGTAGAAGATGGCAGAAGAGATGACAACTGAAGAAACTGATCTTCGAATATCATTCCCCCAACTGCAGAATTAAAACTGTAAAAAGAGAACAACGAGTGAGATTTTTGTTCAGGTATTAATTGTATGACCGACTTGTAAGGGGATTTGCACTTGGTTTGGAACCTGCTTCATTTTGAATTTTCTTCTAATTTATTTGTTTGAACAATCATTGTTTATGCTCATGGAGAATTAAATAACTCCAGTTTTTATAGACTATTATTTTTGTTTCCATCCCAAAAAAAAAACATGTACCTTTATTTTCATGGGCATTAATATGCCATAAAACATTTTTATGGGCATTAATATTCCATGAAAATGCATTCTTAGCTATCTTGAGGACATTATATTCATGGGCATTAATATGCCACAAAAACACAGCCATCTTCAGGACATTATTTTTATGGGCATTAATATGCCATAAAAAGGTTTGGGCCACTTTTTTTAATAGGCATTAATATGCCATGAAAACACATTGGCCATCTTCAGGACATTATTTTTATGGACATTAATATGCCATAAAAAGGTTCGGGCCACTTTTTTTAATAGGCATTAATATGCCATGTAATTTTTAATGGTGCCATGAAAACTTGCCATATTAATGGCAAAATCATGGTATTTTCATGGGGCCATAAATTTAGCAGTCCATGAAAAAACCATGAACAATAAGCCATGAAAATTTTTCTCAATATATTTCATGGGTTTTTCAGTGTCATTAAAAACCCATGAGAAAAAAATTCATGGCATTTTCATGGGTACTTTAAGTTCCATAAGACTTTTTAATGGCCATGAGAAATTCCATATTAATGGCATTTTAATGGGTTTCTTCACAGGATTTTAATGGAATTTTTATGGGTTTTTAACGGTTTATATTCCTTGGAAATGCCATGAAAATACCATTAAAAACCTTGGAATTTCCTGTGAATTTACCATTAATAAATTCACAGGATTTTCATGGGTTTTTAGTAAGCAGTGTAAATTTGGATTATCTATTTAACACTCTTTGGTTATCACTTTTTATTTAAGTGCCAAGTGCAATCGTTCCATCCATTTTCCTGATGATGGAATATATATAATGCAACATACCAAAACATAGTAATTTCAATATATTATGCTTGGATCCATATATTTAAGTTTTGACACATTATAAGCAATACATGTGTATGCATGTTCTAAACCTTTAACTTTACTCCAAGTTATAAATATGGAAATTTACCTGGTATAATTACAATAACAAAATACAAGTATTATCCACATTGTATTATACAAAACTTCATGATTACAAACTGCAGTCCACCCATAACATGAATGCAGTGCAGTTCCTAACTAGAAAGTAACATGCTCACCAGTATCATAGTGAAGAACCATCTGGGTGGAAAAATCTTTGGCTTGCAAAGCCCTAAACTCCACGTGGATTTGTATACTCTCACCAACCTCCAATTTACCACTGTTAGGATTGACTGAGAATGGCTCCTCTACAGAAAGCTTGAATTTGCCTTCTCTCTTGCCAACATTACGAACAAGAAGTGTTTTGGTAGTGGGGTACTGTCCAAGGAAAAAATTCTTTTCAGATGACAGTTTTGTACTGTAAGTGGAGATTTTATTGCCTCATATAGAAAAGTTTTTCTAAGGCCCTGTCCACACATATCCAGATATTTTTGAATCGGTAACTTTTTCTTTCCGAATACAAAAATATCCACATCCATACATGTGAATACAGCATATTCAAATGGAATTTGCCCGTCCACACTTATTTGGATTCACTCCGGATTCACTCTAGTACCCACGTCAACTTTTTAAATATTGGTTACGGAGCATGCGCCACACCATTCTGACATCATTGTATCAGAAAATATTTAGATTCAACCATCCACACATATCTGAAATGTTACTGGATTTAAAAATTTCCACTCTGGAGAGCGGATTCAAAAACATCCAGTTGGCTTGCGAATTCACTGGATGCGTGTGTATGATAGCCGTATCTGGAAAGAAAAAGTTTCTGATTCAAAAATATCCGGATACGTGTGGATAGGGCTTAATATTGCATATCAAACTTGTATTTAATAAATTAAAACAGAAAACACAACATTTATAAATATTTAATACAAAAAATACCTTTACAGCACATGTACCAAAGTTGATCTCATCAGGAAAGTCTAAAATTGCCCTTGCACCAACAGCTTTCACAGGAACCAGAAACTTTTCCCTTTCAGTAATGCAGATCAATTCATGAGTGTAGTCCTTTATCAGGGAAACAGAGAACATAAGTCACAGTACAAGTAGTGGAATCATTAAAACCTAACAATAGATTCAATTTTGTGTGTCTTGATTGACAGTTCCAGTTTACCTTTCTGTATAATTCCAAAAAATGTTTAATTTAAAATAATGAGCAATAAAACTAAGTCTGAAATTTTTTCAAATGAGACATGTCAACTCTACAAATATACATGTGTTTAACAGGAAACAATTATTGTCCAACACAAATAAAATGTAAAAAGTATTTTTTCTTTGTTCTTTATCAACAGTTCACATTTTTCTTCTTGAATTTATTAATCAACATTGGTCTTTTCATTTGTCTTTGACATATTCATTTTTACATGCCATTTGCATGTAAATCTATTGCATTTATGTTCTAGTATAAATTTTTCTTACAGGACAAAGGACATCTTATGGGACTCAACCCTAGGGGCAAGTTCTCGGGTCAAGGAATCTGGGTAAGACCCTGGGGCTAAGTGCCCACCCCTATAAAGGACAACATCATTTTAGAACTAATATACAATCATTCCAAGTATGTTATGGTTGCAGTACATAAAGACCCCCCAATGGGTCTAATTTGAAGCAAATAATCAAGAACCTTCGACTTCCCATGCATGGATGGGACACTAATCCATTGCAGGTTATATGTAGCCCATAGCGGATTCTTATTAATTACTCATTTACCAGCCTCGGAAAAATGGAATGCAGAGTTTCCATTTGTTCAAACACGAGCCATTGATATGAGCCAAAGTTAAGTATAATGGTATCATATATATTATACAACTAATTGTACTTTAGATTTATTTTTATGCACTGTACAGTGGAGGATCTATTAATTCTGGAGTTGTTGTATAGCTACTGTATTTTATACCTTTCAGTCCCTGTTGTACTCCTTGTTAAACTCTCCAAACTTGAGCCAATATCAGGGTTCGGCAAAGACTTGAATTCTTGCATGCCCAGGACAACTATCAGCTTACCCGAGCAATTAGGGGGCTTGTCTGAGCATACTTGTATATTGGATAAGTGACTATGAAAAGTTAGTTGCCCCACCTCAAAAGCTACTTGCCCCTAACAACTGGACAGGGACTTTGTCAAGTCCTGCAGATTTCTTATTGAACAAGGTTGAACCGGAGTTACAATTCTACAAATTTATCAAGTTGATGGCAAACCTTTTTCTCATCTGGAGTGAACTGTATGATAAACACTGTATCCATTCCTGGTGCAACCTTGTGTCCCACATCTAATGGACTGATGATCTTGAAGTATGGTGAGTCTGTCTGTGTCACCTTGACTAAACGGGCAATCTAAATTATTAAGTAAAATAGCAATACTTAATATCAAGCTTACAATAAATTTTGCTTTGCTAGATGAACATTTCTCAAACTCATGATCTTAATGAGCATAATTTCATACTGTGTATATTTAAGACTAGGGGTAAGCAGAGCTTAGAAAGTGCAGGCAGGAAACTGAAAAAGTATTATTATTTGAGAAAAACATACAACACCCTTTGTTAAAAGTTTTAGGTTTTTAAAAAACAAGATTTTTCGTGCTAACAGCAAGCCCCCAAAATAATCGTTTTTACCACTGCTGATAGCATATAAAAATCTATTTTGACACCAAAGATATCTTCACAAAGCGCAATTCAGTAGTTAAGTCATTTCCTGTTTTGCTCATGTGTCACTTAAAATAT
>JAPEIX020088146.1:0-10583 GCA_026122405.2 Zoanthus sansibaricus | reverse complement strand
TTGAAATTCCGAGATCAGCTGTCCAAAATGCAAAATAATCTTGACACTTTCAAACACAGTTGCCATTTACACTCGTGCATGGTTTAATGTTGCTTTTTCTTTTCCTCTTTAGATTTGCTGTTAACACAGGCTAAAGTTTCTTACAAGTGTATTCTGCAAAAATAACTTTTTGATTGATCTTCATTAAAAATTGGTCGTTATCTTTAGTATTTTATCCTTAACTTTTAATATAAATTTTTAAAAACAACGAGCGCAGCCGACTCTTTCCCTTCATCTGCCATAATTCTTTACCACCACTTGACGTCACGAAGCAAAAGTCACGTGATAAGTTCGTATTAAAAATAAACCAAATTTTGAGCAAAAAAGTACAACTTCAAACAGCCCGTAACTTTGCGAGTTTTTATCAGAATTCCTTCAAATTTGGTATTTATGCTTTTATGATAGAAATCTTCGGCTGACTAAAAATAGATTTCGTGTCATAGGCACTTTTAAAAGACCATTTAAACGGAGGAAAGCGGCTAATTAAAGGGAGGGACTTTTTTTGATAGCGAAAAATAGAAACACTACGTTCAAGTCAAAGGTAACAATGACATTAATATTCTCAAAATAAAAACTAAATTAAGTTCGAGTTGGGAATATTGTCAATAGAAATAGAAATATATTTACAATATTTAATTACGTTGGGATCGGCAGATGAGGAAGGGGGGGAGGGGAGTGGTTGTGGGTTATTGTGGACACATAGTTCTAATGTAACGATAGCTAGCTTTGGCAATGTACAATATGATGTAAAATGTTAATAAATCTTATTTAAGAATTAAAAGTTTAAACCACAATTTTAGTTTTTTAACACGTATAGACTAATTGTTACAGTATCAGTATACAAATAGTGTAAAATTAGCGTTTTTGAACAAGAGTCACACACTACCTTCTTCAAGATCAAATATTGACTAGAAATCTGAAAAAAATTATGAAAACAATATAGAGTGTACATTCAGAGCCATATGTCGAGCTGCAATTAAAGACTTTGACCAAAACATTGCTTTACTTGGTAAGATTTAAAAACAGATTTTGACTTTCCAATACGTTGAAAACATTAATTGTGAGAGGCTTATTGTGTTACATTAATCTTGACAACTAGAATAATTTGTAAGTCATTCATACGATATAATTTGTTATCACCTAGCAACCATTGTGTTCGTGCCTGTATGAATTGAATTATTATTATCGTTTACGCGCGTCGTTGGGTACATTGTAAAAAAACATTTGCTTGGAAATGCACCAGTGACTGTAGGAATGTAGTAATGTTGTTTTACTAGGATAATATACTTTAAAAAAATATCGCTTAGAGCTATTCAGCTTGAAAACAGACTGTTTGCCGTCTTATGGCAGAGTATGGCAGTTTTCGGTTAAGGAAAGTTATGGAAAATTATCTGTTATGCACTCGCCCAGTAAAACACCGGAAGTCCTGAAATTTCAACGTACTTTGATTGACTTAAATTAGTCTCGTTGATATAAGCATGACAAACAAAAAAAGTCATTTAAGACGTGGCGAAACATTCTAAGCGGGTTGAAACACGAGAGGTCTTCGGTCGTCTCGTCGCAAAAGAACACGATTGCACTATTTTGTTTATTCTGGTAGGGGAAAGAAAATAACCATACTAGACATGGCTAATCGAAGCAATCGTGTAAATCGACGTGGTCGGATTCTCGATGGGGACAAAACCTCAGATGAAAACAGTAACAACAAATTGTGGGGACAAAAAGAAGCGACCAGTGATTTGTCCTCACCAAACAGACCTGTGAGTCCCTTAGATGCGTCAGACAGCGAGATGTGGACTTCTCTTGATATGGGCAACAAAGAAACAGACGAGGAAAGTTTGCCAACCGCGTGGAAGGCTGACCAGCCTGCTTTCTCGCCAAGGCGCAGTAAAATCACCAAACCTCAGAAGGATCTAGACCCGTTATCAAAGCAACTAAATGAATTTTACGAGAATCGCGTGAGGCTTTCTCTGGAGCGTAAGGAGATATGCGAGGAAATCGCTTACAATACTGTGCATAGGTGCCTTCTTAAAATACAAAGTGTAGATGATCGATTTCGAGCTAACAGTCTGATATCTCACGGCATTCCCTACGATGGCTTGCAGGCGGAAGAATCGATTCAACTTGACATGATGGTACAGCTTCCATTTGGAGCAAGCACAGGGATGTACCTAGCAAAAGACAAAAGCGCAACTGGCGTCCGAATTCAGCCCCAATCAACGAACACCAGCTTGTGGAGCGACTGCATGACTCGCAACGGGTACATATCCGCTGCCAAAGTCAACAAACTTCTGCGGAAGTTCTTCAAAAAGGCAGTGTCTGTTTTGCAAATGTACATCAAGGAACGCAAGGCGGAGAAACTGCCTAAAGCTCTCACAAGTGTTCGTATGGAGGAAGGCCCAACAATTCGATTAGTGGTCAATAAAGATATCTCGATAGACGTTCTACCGGCGTTCGTGATTCCGGACTCTCGGGCAGATCTGACCCGCCGCGATGTGCCTTCGTCCTCGCACGTCGTTGTGAGATCTCAGCACCAGAATGAACTGGTGTGGAAATTTTCGTTCTACGTGGCCGAGAAGAACCGAATTCGCGCCTTAGGAGGAGAAAATTGCCGGATACAGCTCCTAAGAATCTTACAAGAGATTCGTGACAACGAGGACTCTCTTAAGCCTCTGTCCTCTTACCATCTTAAGACTCTTCTGTTTCATCAAGCAGACGAACTCTACGACTCAAGCGAATGGGCAGCAGAGAAAATCAGTGCAAGGTTTATTGATCTTCTAAACGCGTTAAAAGTGGCTCTGAAAAATCACGAACTAAAAGACTATTTTATGCACCCTCCGGAGTTTGAAGATGTGAATCTGTTTGCCAATCTCGACGGGAAAACTCTTTCAGACATGATGGATGTGATTGAGGATATCAGCGAGCACCCCATGGAGGTTTTAGCCACCGAGGGGAAACAGCGCCGAATGTCCATGTGGCCATGGGAATACCGCTTTGTTCTTCCAATTGGAAAATAAATCGATATATCAGGTAAGTTTTTGTTTACATCTGTCGCTTATAAAAGAAATTTCGATATTTATATTTGACTTACAACTTAGCCGAAATGCTGTTGTATTTCGACACAAAGCAGTTTCAATGTATCTTCAACAACAGCAACTGAAGTTTACAACGAACGAAAAAACAGAGGCAGTTTTATATTATTTTTAAAAAAATTACATGCAAAACGTAAGAAGTAAAATAAATTATCACAATCTGAAAACTGAATATAAATTTGTATTCCTTTCTTTGCTGAATGTTTAATTGTTTGAAGTTAATTATTTTCTTGCATGAAAACGAACTCGATAACAAGTGGAAAAAAACAACTTGTTAAGTTGTTCTAAACGAGTGCTAATTAGTTTTTTGTGTCTGTCTTGTTTTCATTTCGATGACTTTATTTTTAAAATAAGGAGAATGCATCCCGCACTGCTTAGCAATTTCTAATTTTTACATTTGCTGTAATGTTAAAGCTTTGAAGATCACCAAATATACATATAAATAAATAATGGCAAGGAAAAACAATAAACATTTAACTTATGTGCAGATAAATAGTAAACGAAGCGACAGTGGTTTATCAAAGAGACATATGTTATTTTGTGTATGATTTTTTCACACGATTTTGTCAATTTGTGCATTGTATCCCGTATGCACAAGAAATGACATGGATTACAATGCCAAAAGAGGCAATTTCTGATGAACGATATTTGTAATAAAGTATACGAGTTGGAATGTTTTACTGGTTTTGTCTCAATCATTATCAACTGTTTATATCTGCAAAAAACGTCAACTGTAGCCAAAGGTCAGTAAAGCCACAAACCTCTGACACCAAAAGATATTTGTTAGCCTTATTTGGGTAAATACCGGGTTTTACTGATCATGAAGAAGCCATCTGTTATTAAACCCATTACCGTGACTTCAAAATTTCGAGCTGTTTCGCTCGGGGTTTTTATACTTGGGGTCTTTATGTATGCAGCTATAGATGAAAGTTGAACGCCGAGCTACAATGACTAGTTTTGATGGTATCAGTTTTTATGCAATCAAAATATGTTGTCTAAAACGGCTCATCGAGTTTGTTTATTTGTAAATAAAACTAAAATATTTTCGACAACACGCCAAGGATAATGAGGATGGTAATTGTTTTGTATTGCTTTCGGGCATCGTTAAGATTTACATGAATAGAACGCACAGAGCAGAAAAAAATTAAATATTTTCATTGTGAAGAGAGTAAAGGCAGACAACATTTGTCTGTCACTTAAATATTTCTTCTATATTTGGCAAAAACACTCTACGATCTATTTTTGAAGTTTATCAAATTTGAAACAAAAAAATAAGAGAAATTGTTATCTTAGACCTGTTCTACAACAAAATCATGATAGATAAGTAAATAATTTAGCTGTCAACACAACCTTTTCCGTGTGTATTTGATATTGTCTTTCGGTAGCATGTTGTTGTATCAGTTGAAGCCTGGAGCTACTATTGATTTTTTTTTTGAAAATGACTGAAAGGTTTTAAGTTTTTTCCGAGCTTTCAAAAAAATTATAAATAGCTTGCCTTTAGACGTCAATTGACCTTTTAATCTTTACAATTTCACTGATTTTTTTTCGGAAGAGTGCGTCGAAGGTAGATATTGGGTTGCTGGGCAACACCAAACGATCTTGATTTCTTTCTTCTATGCCTCAAAGTATAAACAATTGTCAATTTTACAACCTTTTTTGTATAAATTGTCGTTGTTGTATAAGAACGTCAACAAGCTGAATGCTCAAAGTCAAGAATTTCAGCATCAAATGTTGTATATTTACTGGGCTACCTGTGGTAATCCCAGTGTCGTCCAGACAAAATGTAATTTCCCACAGTTCCTGGCAGACCGCAAGTGCTTGGCAAAGCCGCTAAAAGTCTAATCGAAAAAAAAACTAAAAAGAAAGCGAATTCGGCCAGAAAAAAATGAGAAGAAGCTCAAGAGTAAAGGACGTTTACGGTTTTGATCAACAGTATGGAGATACATGACCCAGAAAGGATGGAGACCATTAAAGCGTCAAAAGTAACCGTGCATTCTTGAGCGGCAAACAATGTATAGCTCGTTTCGATTTCGTTTGGAAATTTAAACATCACAGCTGATGAATGGGAAAATTTAAAGTATCTATTTAATATTCCCATTCAGAAAAATGACTTCGTTAGGGGATCGCAAGACAGCCAAGTTCCCCCAGCGTGTCAAGTCAAAGGCAGTGCCGAGTGGTTGATCTGGGGTGGTATCACCGGCCGCGGTCAAGCCTCTTTAAATTTTCTCAAGAAGATCAAGTACTGAAGAACTCACAAAGAGAAAGCTGTTCTCCAACTAAAGTTCGACTTGTTTGTCCAAAACGGGGCACTAGCTCACATCGCCAAGGTAACCCAAGACTGGTGTAAAAAGTACCTCCCGAATTTTGCGAAGAAAGAAGAATGGCCATTAACTCGCCTGACCTCAACCTCATGGGGAGAAATCCCGCTTTTCTCTCGAGGTACATATTTTGTTCTCCTCGCCAGACTTGTCAAGCACATTTCCAATACGGTGCCAGAGTTTTCGAATTTTTCGTCTTAACAAGACCGCCAACATTCTCGTTCCCAGAATCCACCGTTTTTCGCCGGCTATAAAGAAAGACGATGCGTTCTGGTGACGACAATGAATAGGCTAATGATGAGAGCTAACCTGCGATGGATTTACACCATGAATTTACCAACTAGGCTAAGCGTTGCCTGGTTAGCCTAATTGGTAAGGTGCCATGTCTATCGTGCGGGAAGCTCGCGTTCAATTCCCAGCCAGACCAACACTTAGTCTTAAAATAATTGAGGAGAAAGTGCTGCCTTTGCTCTAACATCTGCAAATGGTTAGACCTTCAAAGGACGTTAAACCGTAGGCCCTCAGTGACATGTGTGTGCCTGTCAAGTGATAGGTTTCCGTCTACCTTAGAGTGGTAAAGATGGTGTCCCAAATTAGATCTTTGCCTTTCGCCAGCTAAATAAATTGTCACCTAAGTAAACTCTGAAAAAATAAGAACTCCGTAAGAACGCAGAGATTGAAATAAGAGTACACTTAAAAATAAACTGAAACTCAAAGCAAGCATTAAATTTGTTCAGTCGCAAAGATAATGTACCTCAAATAGAATTGTTTAAGTCGATCTTTCCATTGGAACTGACTTTCTTTGTTTTTAAAAAGCCGCATTTCCTGAACAACGCATCTTAATCAAACTGCATGCTATTTTAAGATCAATGGCTCAAATAACTAAAAAATTTTATGAGAGGTTTTCACCTGCAGCTTGAAAAGTATTTTGTTATTTTTTTAAAAAAAATCTTACTGTAGTGCCCAGGCCACGGGCAGTCAACAATCTTCCGCTTAATAATTATAGAAACTGGAAATAAGCACCAGCTCCCCCGGGCAACAAAGCTCAGAAAGCTAATTCTTTTGTTTAGATGCATTATACTAAATGCGGGTATGTAATATTTGTAAATTTTATGTAAAAAAATAAAATATTAAACTGAATAGAACTGATTTTATTGATATTCAATGTTCTTTACAGCATACTAATCAAGTTTTGTTTGCATGTAAATTCCTTTGCAGGGAATTACAAAGATGTCAAGCATTTGAAGAACTCTATACATTACTTCATGACTAGTGAAGTCTGATATAGATTTGGTTCTGCTAGTTTTAAAATCAAATTAGGAAAGATAATACATTAGCATAAAGTTTACAAGTTCTCAGCCAACAGGCCATCTGAACGATTGCGTCAAATACTGCAAGTACCAGAATGCTTTGCTAATTGGTCCTAGTAGTGGCAGTTGTTATACACCGCCGCCTCGTTCGCCTAATTGATAAGGTTCCAGTATTTCGTGGAGGAGGCTCGGGTTCGATTCCCGGCAGGACCAACCTGACTCGGGGTCCTAAAATGACTGACGAGAAAGTGCTGCCCTTGCTCTAACATCTGTAAATGGTGGGACTTTCGCGTCTTCTCGGATAAGGACGTTAAACCGTTGACTCATGGATACCTGAAAAAACTAGAATGTTGCTGAAAATGAAGAGCAAATCAATTACTGTTCATCAGCAGGATACCAGAACTGCGTGCAATTTGATTCGGCAGTGATGCAATTGGTTACAGTTTTTTCGACCTTCTATCGGGGGTCTATCGGGGACCTTCGAGAAAAATTAGTTTCAAAATACTTGCGAGGCGCAGGAGCGGAGGATCTCAAAGTTAAACTCTGTACTTGCTAATATTGCGAATATGAACATATTCTTACGGTAATTGAAGCGAATTTGAAAATATTCATACGTAAATGCGCTATAAATCTTGAAATTTTGAATGAAGAAAGAAAATTCGTAGAGCGTTCTGGTAGTTGTAGTAAAACGACGTCACCATGCAAATGTCCTATTGAATGTGTAAACATGCGAAGAGCATTCTGGTAATAAAATAACAATAATAATAATAAAAATTTTATAGCGCTTACAAGGTTAAGAGCTTAGCGCTTAACAATAAATTTAGCCCAACTATACAATTTAATGGCAGCTGTATTTCAGAACGAAACTCGATGAAATTAAAAAATGAACAAGAGGTTCGATGTAGTTAATCAAATAGGTTTTTAAAGGATTAAGTTAAAATAAATGTTCGCAGAACATATGGAACGTAATAAAGAACATTAGGACAAGAAGCGTTCGTTTTATTTTAAGGCCTGTAAGCAATTGGTAAGCAACGGAAGAGGGACTTATATTATAGGTTTACAGCTTCAGAGTATGAGATATTTGGGGTTAAAAAGAGCACGTTTTTTACTGAGATAATCAATGGCAATTATTTCAAAACAAGTTCACCAAAATGATTCACTGTGTTGAATAGTTTGGTCGACTGAATGCTAATTAATAGAAAGTTTTAGATCGAGAACGTTAACTCAACCACAGTAAAGCAAACGTGCGTCAATGCCGACAATTTGCGGGCCTTAACACTGATTTTCCAACGAATCCAGCCTTAGTTCAGTGTTTATTTCAAAATTATTTTATAAACGCATAAAAACTTACTTTTCTCTTGGTTTAACCGCCAAAGTAAACCATAAGGATGTTGGAAGAACACGAAAAATGCTGTAAAACCCGAGCAGAAAGCAATGAGATTGTTAACTTTTCTCGTGTTTTCCTAACATTCAGCGTAGATTTACTATGCCGGAAAACCCATAAAACAACAAAAACAACAACCACCTTTTTTATTTACTATAATAGAATAAATACAAGAAAAACGCTCTTCCCAAGAAATAGCCAGATGCTAATCAAAGCGGGTAGCTTTAGGAGCCAGTGATAAAAGCTATTTTAAAACATGTTTTTAGATTTTAAAATGTTCAATGTAATGTACTGTGGGGCGTGCGTAGATATCAAATTGAACAAAAAGCACGCAGGTCAAATCAAGAAACTAAAAAAACTATTGAGTGCACGATAAGAAGGAAGTCGCGTAATTATTTCTGGAACACCAATATAATCGTTTACAGTTGTAACCATATTTAAAAGTTGTATTTTCAAATCTTTTTAAAACGAATTTTATTTTTTTTCGAAGTTCTACCGGAAGAGAGTTCTAGATATCAGTTCCAGAGTTTGAAAAGGATCAGGCTTTGAGCTCAAGCTTTGAATATTGATTAAAGTAATTTCCGCTTTTAGCTGACCTGGTATTGTATTTGTGTACATTATGAGTTTCTATAAATAAATTATGGATTAGAAGAGGTGCAGTTTTGCAAGGATGTTTTAAAGCTTTTATGAATTAATTTTATAAAAACCGAACTAAAGATTTTTAGTTGTGGTTAATCGGCACAATATACCAGTTATTTGACCAATCGCAGCGCGCATTAAACCACGTCTGGTCTTTACGGCATACACTTGTTATAATGGACTTGTTGATTCCAGAAATTAGGACTTTTCCAGCCAAGATGTGTTTGGTAATATAACACATTATACCATGTCTGGTCTTTGCGGCATACACATGTTATAATGAGCTTGTTGATTCCAGAAATTAGGATTTTTCCAGCCACACCAACCCTAAAACAAAACAATAGTGAAAAACAGCTATGGACTTAAGAATATTGTTATGGAAACTAGCTTCATTAAGACCAAACTTTTCTTAAAGGTACCTCAGCACATGAGGCAAAACCAGTGGGGCCGTTTCGCATTGTGAAGTGATAACAGAGGGTCAGCGCATGGTCGATCAACCAAAGATCTCATACTCTTATGCTTAATACGTAAAAATATTCTCGAAAACCAAGAATATTCTTCTTTACTAAGCATTAAAACCACTAACATAAGTAAAGCCATGCCCAACAATTCAGTTTTCTTTAACCGCCTGGTTAGCCTAATTGGTAAGGTGCCAGTCTATCGTGAGGGAAGCTCGGGTTCGATTCCCGGCCGGATCACCACTCAGGGTCTTAAAATATAATTGAGGAAAAATTGCTGCCTTTGCTCTAACATCTGAAAATATTTAGACTTTCGTGTCTTCTCGGATAAGGACGTTAAATCGTAGGCCCAGTCTCTCGACACTCTATAGAGAGACTTAAAAGAACCCACACATTTGTCGAAAAGAGCAGGGTAGTGCTTCCGGTGTTGTGGTTTGTCTACAACACTGAGGGATTTACAGTTATTAATAATTATATGTGAGCCGCTGTTGCGGACTATCTAAGACCCTCGACTGTTGAAAACTATATATAGTTGTGATGCGCATTTGATCATATGTGTAAAAATGCGCAATGTAACTATTAAATATTATTATTATTATTATTATTATTATTTATAATTATTATTAACAAAGTTCAGCAGCCTCGCTCAAGATGTTAGGCTGCAAAAGCGCTTGGTAGATCTAGCCCGCCCCAGGAGCGCTCTTTTTCTGGTCCAGGTTCATTAAGAGTTAGCAATGATGGAGTGTTACCACCTCTGGATTTTCGCGTGCGAGAAACACGCACTCTTAATCTGATACATAGGTATTCTTCTAATCAATAGTTTGATCGTATCACTGAAGCAGGAGAATGGGCCATTCTCGAAAGCTTTGCTAAATATTTTGGTTTTAATAGGAAGTAAAGAAGAATGTTCTTGATTTTCGATTTGCAAGACCTAACCAATGAATAGCAAAATCACCGTCCAACGACTTTTATAAAGATAGTATAATAAAAGTTTTAAGAGCTGGTATCACCCACCATGAAACCAAAACAACACTATTATAAACCCAACTAGGATGAGGATTGGATGGCGGTTTAAAAACGTTATGAATTTGTTCCCAAACGTCAGACTGTTGTCAGAGTGAGACTGGAACCCACGACTGTTGTCAGAGTGAGAATAGAACCCACGACTGCTGTCAGAGTGACACTAGAACCCACGACTATTGTCAGGGTGAAACTGGAACCCACGACTGTTGTCAGAGTGAGACTAGAATCCACGAGTGTTGTCAAAGTGAGACTAGAACCCACGAGTGTTGTCAGAGTGAGACTAGAACCCACGAGTGTTGTCAGAGTGAGACTAGAACCCA
>JAPEIX020088128.1:0-10583 GCA_026122405.2 Zoanthus sansibaricus | reverse complement strand
TAAGCATTTACGTCTTCGAAATATAAAAGTTTGTTGAATCGGCTCTAAAAATTTAATGTCGCATGCTATCAAAAATCTCTGACA
Organism: Zoanthus sansibaricus; assembly: GCA_026122405.2. Taxonomy (NCBI): domain Eukaryota; kingdom Metazoa; phylum Cnidaria; class Anthozoa; order Zoantharia; family Zoanthidae; genus Zoanthus; species Zoanthus sansibaricus. The sequence goes on along the minus strand of JAPEIX020088128.1, from coordinate 10,499 downwards.
CCGTTTTGGAATTTAAGTTGAACTAATTTTTTAACAACAACAAAAATTCCCAGAAATTAAAATATTGGTTAGCTGGAGCTCCGCAAAGGAAAACTTTTGAGTCTAAATTAACGAGGCAGTCTTCGCTTATAAAAATCATTTCGAAAAATCAATTTATACCATTATGTAGAGAATTTCATAACCTTTCCAACGGTGTATAATTTGATGGGTGTGTGACGTAAAACAAGGAAGATATAAGTAAAAAACTAAAAACACTTCTTAGAGGGTACCGTAACCTTAAGCTAATCTACTTTTGTTGACAAACAGCTTTAAGAAAGGATAAATTCTACACCGTAGTGAGAAAGAATATTTATATATACTGACGTTTCGGACTGGTGAATGCATAAAAGACAAAAAAAGGTGGTAATAAAGTAAAGCTAATCAAGATAACCCAATGAGATAAGTATGTTAAAAACAAAAGGAAATCAAAGGATAGTGATGTGTGAAAAAAATTAAATGGTAAAAAGACAAAAGAGTTCCGGGACAACAGAAGTGTGAAAGAAAGTGAAGTTTTCATTTATCCCGTGGGGATTGAGAGTGCCCAAAGCGTGAATTAGTCGCATTTCTTTAGTCTTGCGACAATAGTTACTTTGTTCACAAATGTTTCAATAATATTATTTAGCAACTGTGTCGTTTACATTCCTAGAGGTCCGGTGCTTATCTCTGCTTTCTTTATTGTTAAGCCGATTAGAGACTTTGACACTCACAGGATGACGGGACACTAATCTAATGCAGGTTTGCTTCCACTTCCAGTAGACCTTGGTACTCATTTAATTACCCCAATAGGATAGAAAGGTGAGTCAGCTTTGGCGGAAAAGAAGCTCTTTCAAACGTTTGAATCTCGGCAAAGCCGGGATCGAACCGGGGATCTTGTGGCTGGAAGGCAAAGGTCTTACCAAGTGCATGCGCCAACCACGCATGCTCACCCATTGTAATCTGCGAATGATTAGTTTCCAGTCCAGGAGGAGTCAAAGACTCTTACCAGCTTAATACTACAGATTATAAAAATTTTCAACCACCGACATAGCCGTGTATCAAACCCGCTACATTGTGCATGACTCTTACCAACCTAATACTACAGATTATAAAAATTTTCAACCACCGACATAGCCTTGTATCAAACCCGCTACATTGTGCATGGTTGGATGGTAGAGGTATCATCAATACGTATTATAACATATAAAACAAAAAAGTTTTTTTTACAACAAGCTCAATGCCTAGATATAGTTTAAAGTGCTGGCATATTGTTACACCTTTTATAAGTTGATCCGGAGAAAGGCTCACATTCAAAACGTCATTAAAACTTTTAGTTTTAGTTACGAGTTCTCTAAAGTTGCCACTGAATATGATTTTCAGGTTGACATTGATCCTGTTAGTGGTCAGACGATGAAGGCACGATTTCGGATTCAGTTAAACACCGCCGTACTCCCAGAAATGATTTCGTCCCCACGACAGCTTCCTTTAAACGTATCGTATGTTAGTGGTGGGTACCCACACAGCAAAGTTATTCCCTTGTACTGGTTAGAGAAAGGTGCAGAGATTGATGAAGCTTCAGCTAAAGAATACGAAAATAAGGTTAGCTAATTTTTTGTCTTGTTATGTGGCATGTAAACTAATTTGTATTCTGTGGATTGTCGAATTGATACGATTGTTCCAATTTGTAAGAAAAAGATATACCGAAGCTTTTTACTTCGTTTTAGTTTCGTTGGTCCAAAAAAAAAAAGAAAAGCAAAAGGTCGATTGAGAATGTGCGAGAGGATATGAGGATAGTTGGTTTGAGTGTGAGCGATGCGTGTCGCCGCACACTCTGGAGAAGAGCCATTGCTGACTATTATGCAACGTATGTCCCACGGTAGTGGCCAAAGTAGTAGTAGGTCCTTCTATTACTTTGTACTCCGTTTATTTACACAGCTGTTGTTTTAAAGTGCAACTTTTTTCTCCAAATTAGAAAGCACGAGTCATATAAAAAGTTTGCGTGTAAAAAGGGGTCCCTCAAGACACCTTACGCGACTTTTATGAGTAGAAAAATGTGAAACAATGTTGCTTTTTTCTCTTTTGATTAATTTGTTAATTACTGAATAATGGTTTCGAGAAATGACTGTTGACGATTTGGCTCGTTGTACAAAATGGCGAGCCCGACCTCACAGTCGGCTGAATCCAACAATATTCTGGCATCCAATTTTTGAACTAGGTGTTTATCTGAGTCTCGAAACATTGAAGTCGTGGGGGTTAATTGAGTTATTTTTGCTTTTTGTGTGCGCGCCTTTTTTGGTAAAATACTAACTGGCATCATGGGATTTCTATATTACTCCGGTTAAAAACTTCAAGTCGGCTTCTTGCTCAGATTGATTCTTTTCCATACAGGCCTCGCTTTTTCTTGCAAATTCACGTAAAGTTTTTTCTTCTTCCTCTTCTTCCTCCTCCTCCTCCTCCTTCTCTTCCTCCTCCTCTTCCTTTTCCTTCTCCTCCTCCTTCTTCTCCTTCTTCTTCTTTTCCTTCTCCTTTTCTTTCTCCTCTTCCTCCTCCTCCTCCTTCTCTTCCTCCTCGTCCTTTTCCTTCTCCCCCTCCTTTTCCTCCTAATTCTCCTCCTCCTTCTTCTTTTTCTTCTTCTTCTTCTTCTCCGCCTTCTCTTTCTTCTTCTCCTCCTAATCCTCGTCCATACAAGCCTCGCTTTTTCTTGCAAATTCGCGTAAAGTTTTTTCTTCCTTCTCCACCATCTTCTCCTCTTCCTCCTCCTCCTTTTCCTTTTCCTCCTCCTCCTTTTCCTTTTCCTCCTCCTCCTTTTCCTTCTCCTCCTCCTCCTTTTCCTCCTAATTCTCCTCCTCCTTTTTCTTCTCCTTCTCCTTCTTCCGCCTTCTCTTTCTCCTTCTCCTTCTCTCACATTATCCGCTGGCTGGTTAGCTTAGTTGGTAAGGTGCCAGTCTATCGTGCGGGAGGCTCGGGTTCGATTCGCTGCCGGACCAACAATCAAGGTCTTAAATAATTGAGGAGAAAGTGCTGCCTTAGCTCTAACATCTGCTAATGGTTAGACCTTCACGTCTTCTCGTATAAGAACGTTTAACTGTAGGCCCTCGGAGACATATCTGTGTTTGTGTGTGTGTGTGTGTGTGTGTGTGTCTGTCATGTGAAAGGTCTCCGTCCACCTTAGAGTGATAATGATGGTGCCCCCAATTAGTAGGCCTTTGGCCAGCTAGAAGACTTGACACCTAAATAAAGTCTTATCAATAATAATAATTATTAATATTTTCATTATTATTAATATATTTTAACATATGGAAGTATGTAACTCGGTTATATAGTTAGAAAGAAAGTGTTTCACGAGTTGGATGCTCAGAAAAAATTCTGAGTCATTGACGGGAATCGAACCCGCAACCTTCTGATTACCGGTCAGATGCCCTACCCATTGAGCTACAAAGACTCACTCTGGCCCCGAGTCATCGCTGAATGTGTCAATCCGATTCTTGTTTTTCAGGTGTACGACAGATTGCGGTCCTCTTGTGCGGTTCGGATCGTTCTTTCAGTAATTGGAGGGGTCTTTTTACTGTTTGGTCTTGTCATGGTGATATTATCCAGGAAGGGAAACAACGTAAGCCCTACCACGTCAGAGGATGAGGAAAGCGAAACTTAGTTCAAACACAAACGAAAATCAGAATTTAAACAACTTATCTAGAATCTAAAGCTGGCCTTTTAGAAAAAAATATCTGATAATTGTTTTTATCTTACTTTTCAAACACCATTCTAATATCTTTACTATTTTATCATGAACCATTCTAAAGAATTGAAATTTTTAAAGTTTTTGAGATACCATGGACATGTTCTTTGGTTGGCTTGTTTACTGAAATCATGTGGCTAGTAATGACCAAAGTCATTTAGTATTGCATCATATTCAATTTACGATTAACTTGCTTGAAAAACGGTTTTTTTTTATATTTGACGTTTTTTTATTTTTATATTCTCTTGCTTTATGCGTCCACGACGTCATGTAAGACCTCAATTTTGTTACAGATGTATAACATATTTTAGAACCATTTTTCATTGTTGACAGCAAATGTAGAACCTTTATTGAGAATTTTAATGAAAATCCTATCAATAATTGTTTATGCAATCTTACTATGTCTGAGTTTCAATTAATGATGTGGTAATAAAAGAGTCGTGGTCAGACTATCTCAACTCAAACGATTTTGTCGTGTGACACACTATTTTTAGCCTTATCTCACGATTTCATGACAAGGCCAAGTTTCACACGACGCGGGACGATAATTAGGGACTTTAAGCAACGAGGACGGGAACGTAAACGACGACGGCTCAGTGAATCACCTTTTTGATTTGCTCTCTACTTATTTGTGTGGGTCATTAGGGTTTTGTTTCTTTGCCTTAATTTTGTGAATAGAGAAACGATTAAATGTTTCTCCGTGAAGCTAAACAAATACAGAGAAAGTTGTTACGTCAACTTTCAACAACTGTTACGTCCCCGTGGTCTGGACAACTGCAAAAAAGATCTTTTCACGTCTAATTTTAGCGACAACTCCGTGCAGGTGCCCAGCTCGATGCATTCCAACGTGCAGCTATTGTATTTACTATTGTATTTTGCCGTAGTCGTCGGCGTCGCCGTCCTCGTTGCTTAAAGGGGACTTTAAGCAACGAGGACTGGAACGTGAATGAAGACGGCACAAAAAAATTACATTTCAGATTTGCTCTTTACTTCTTTGTGCCGGTCACTAGTGGTTTGTTTCTTTGCCTTAAAATTTTTGAATGGAAAAACGATTTTAAAAATGTTTCGCCATGAAGCTAAACAAATTCTTAGAAAGTTTTTGCTGTGATGTCCGCGTAGTCTCGACAACTCTAAAAAAGGTCTTTTCACGTTGTAATTTTAGCGAAAACCTCGTGCAGGTGCGCAACTCGCTGCATTCCAGCGTGCAGTTATTGTATTTACTATTGATCTTTGCCGTAGTCGTCGGCGTCGCCGTCCTCGTTGCTTAAAGTCCCTAATTAAGTACTAAAGACCTTAAGCAACGAGGACAGGAACGTGTGAACTACGACGGCTTCGGGAAATTACCTTTCTGGTTTACTGTTTATTTCTTTGTGCGGGTCATTAGGGCTTTTGTTTCTTTGCTTTCAGCTTTGCGAATAGAAAAACGGTTTAATGTTTCAGCGTGAAGCTAAACAAATACTGAGAAAGCTTTTTCTATTACGTCCTCGTAGTCCCGCCAACTCCAAAAAAGGTCTTTTCACGCTCTATTCTAGCGGCAACTCCGTGCAGGAGCCGAGCTCGATGCATTCCAACTTGCAGTTATTGTATTTACTATTGTTGTTTGCCGTCTTTGTTCAATTCTTCGTTTGCAATAGCTGCCATGTTGGAAGAACTTAACAAAAAGTTTTAAAATGAGTTCTTTGTTATGACTTCCAACATGGCGGACCTGCCTTTTGTTATTTTGCTCTTTTGGGAATGATTGCAAACCAAGAAAACGTGTCCGACAGTACCGTTCAAACGACAAACATACAGTGATACGGGTTGCCGGCCACAGGGAAACCAAGGCAACATGCAAAGAAATCATGACGTAGTTGATAAACACGAAAACGAGGCCCAAAGCGGCCACTTTGCAGTCTTCATAAAAATTCTCGATTTCTCGGGCCTGCGAAACCAAATTAGGATATGTTCTCTACAAGAACGCAATAACCACTTGCAGATGTAAAGAAAAAACAAAAACTACAAAGACAAAGAAAGTTTTGCATGCGTCATTTATTCATTTTAATTATACAGGTTTCAGCTATATGATGTGGATGGCTTCTTTAAGCGTAATTTGCTATTCAGTTTGGGCCGTGTCCAAAATTTTTAAGATTAAACCCTTCTGCTGAGTAGGGAGCTTTGCGGCATTCATTTGACACATTTGTGATGATTTGACATCGAAGTTGTGTTCAGGAGCGTAGCCAAGCATTTTTCCCCTTTTAGCCCAAATTGTACAAAATATAGCTTATATATCAAAGTTTTTTCAATGTCCAACGCGGGAATAAGTAGTCTTACTAGTTTTATTCATGGCACTCAACAATCGAAAACTTTAATTAATACAGATGAACAACTGATTCCTTTTCTTTGTGGAAAATTATGAATTGATTATAACTTTTCAGCATTTTTTCATACATAAGATTGAAAGTCAATATTTTATTTTAAAAAACTGATGAAATGCTGAAATAGCGATAGTTCGCCTTTCGGCTACCAAAGAGATTATTTACAGAAATTCTTGTTAAATTCGTGCTTAATGGGGTTACGTCTCTGGTGTTCATGCGTATTAATGTCTTGAAATGCCTAACCGTTTAGCCCACGCAACAAATAATACAGCTTGTGCAAGTAAATTTGTATGCGACACACGAACGCAACTCTTCGGGTTTTGAATCTTTTAGAATAGTTTTATAAGTTAGTGAAAATGTTGGGAATAAAAGACTCAAAACCCAGAAGTTTAACAAATCAAAAAAGTACTAAAAACGTTCGGAATGTTTGTTGCGTTTGAAATTTGCCGCCTGCTTTCTGTTTTACATTCACTTTGACTTTACCTTTAATCCATAACTGCCTGCATCTCACGGCAGTGCGTCAGTTTGATCCACAATTTCATTTCTCTCCTTTTTTAAATTCCTTCTTCATGTTTATTTTTGTTGCAGTGACGTTTCTCTTTTTCTTTTCTTCAAGCCGAAGTCATTCAACATTACTAGCATTATCTCGTGTTTGAAAGACATTGCGAACGATTTTGCTCGATGCTATTTCCTCATAATTCTTAAGCTATTTTGTGTCGAGGAAAATTATGAATTAACTAGAGTATAAAAAGATGTCTTGCATTTTTGAAAACTTTTCTACTCGGTTGTGTAGATTTCGACACTTGCGATGGTTTTTTTTATTATACTTAAGATATACACCTTGATACGCGCTATTAGAATAATCAAACAGAATATATTGCTTATTTGCTAGTTTTTAGTTAGTTCCAAAAGGATAATATACATTTAGATGAGCTTCACACACTTAGCGACTCCTTACTGATATGTTTTCCCGCCACCAAAGGCACCTGCGCTAACGCGCTCAAAAAGTGATGTAATGACAAACGTGGCATATTGACCACGCAACAATTTTTCAAACCAATGTTTGAATAAAATGTAATTACAGCGTAAAAATAGTAACAATTGATATTATTTCAAAATACTTTTTTAATTCAGTGTTTCTTAATATGCATTTTGTAAACAAAAACATACTTGCAATAGTTGTATTCGCTCTGTAGGACCGTGTCTTGTGAAAAGTTATTAAACTCGCTATTATAATGTTTGGTTTAGTTTGATATTGCCTCAATTTTCAAGAAATGTTTTCATCCAATATAACGGTAAAAAACTATATAACGGTGAATAATTCATGATTTTGAACTGATTATGATATAAAAAGATTTAAGATACAATATAATATATATTTCTGCGCAAACATCTTCAGGCTTGAGTGGACAGCTACTCAAGTGACGATATCCATGCATGTTGTAGTTATGGTTAGTGGAGTGGAATATTTCTGTTTTTATAAATGTAACTTTTTCCATTTTCTTGATGGTTAAAACATGTTTTGAGCTTCATGTCCACCTCCGTTTTTCCGTAATAGCAATTTCCTTTTACATTTGCTAATCTCGTCTACCCGATTTCAGCCAATTTCTTTTGTTTTATTTTATTCCTGCTTGTAAATAAATACTGCTCCCATTTCTCCATTCAAATATCGCGAGCCTTTTTCATCCACCTGGGACATGTCTGTTAGGAACGCCATCATACTTGCTAGAAGCTCTCTGTCTGCAAAGAGCCTGAAATTTTGTTGGTGAGTCAAAAAGTCTAACAATAAACTTCCTTCCTCCGACGTTTCATCATAACATTTTGTGATGTCAACCCGAAATCGCGAAGTACGAATTTCATGTTTCCAAAAATGTTTCTTCGCGATTGAGGCAATTTCTTCTGTCGTATAAAAAGTTAGTCCAAAGTTAAGCATTCCCAGGTATTTCTTTCTCATTTTCGGAAAGTAAGAGTCTTCCGTTTGAACAAGGCACAAAATGACACCATTTCCTTTCAACTCCTTCTCGTAGCAATGTAACAGAGTACTTTCGGCATCCATGTAATAAAGGCTGTGTATAAAGTGGATTAAATTAAAAGAATTAGGCTGGTGGTGGTTCTTTGAATATTCTTGAAATGTTGTTGGAACCCACTCAAAACTCAGATTGGCCAGTTTTTTAACTGATAATGGAATGTGAGTCACAGCCGCTTTGAAAGCTTCCAGCTCGTGCCTGTTTGGCTCAACAATCCGGCTGAATACTTCAGGTTTGCCTTGATTGAGAGAGCTGAAATGCTTTGTTATTATCCCAAGAATAACGAGATCATTTTGACCATCTGCACTTCCTACACCCAAGACGGAGTACCTCGGACCAACGTTTTCACCATTTCGTCTTCGAGAGCGTGAATTTTCTGACCTCTTTACAGCTTCTGTTGTGTTCTCATTGATGATTTTCAAAATTGCTTGTCTTGCTGTGACATGGCGTAGAAAAACTTCAAAAGCTTTTAAATAAGCTTCGTCTGAAGACAGAAGAGATATCAAAGGCATTTCGGCAACTTTCAAAAGTAGCTGGGGTTCTGTAAATTCAATGCTACAGTACCCATGTAACAAAACTCTCTCAGAGGTGTTAATCCCAAGACATCGGTAATGGAATGTAAGTGGTTCAAATACTTGCTTTTGGATGTTATCTTTGTTTGCGAATCCCGTCAAATGAGAGATAATTTTGAAGGCTTATTTCGTGATGTTTCTAGAGTGCAAAAACATTGGAACCCGTAACCTTTGACCTTTTGTTCAGGTGTATTTCAGCCGTGTCAACATGTAACTTCTTTGACAGCATTTGTTTGCCATTACAAGGGACCGTAACAGTGCATTGAAGAAATGCTAATCAATGTGTCTACCACTAATCAGTGGACGAGTAAAGAACATCGTTGCAAAAGATCCCAAAGAACTGTGTACATCAACAATTTAAAAGAATATTTCGTGCAAAAACGAGATGAAGGGTGATATTGCCTCGTGACGTCATCACCAATACCTCTACCCGATGTCGTTGGCAAGCTTAATTGTGTGAGTCAAATGGACAATGCCTCATTGAGGTTTAAGCTTGAGACCCGGCGGTAAGTTATCGGATTACATTTTAAAGAGGGAAAATCGCTTTCCACATCTTGGCACGCAACGCTGCTTTGGAGACAAAAAGCATTTGACCTTGACATGAAATTCAAGAGTATTTATCTTTATCATTGGTATCTTGTCCATCTATCTTTTTCATCAAGCCGGGAGGTAATGTGTTAATGATTGCTTTAAAAAGCACGGTTGGTTTGTTCAAATTTACAAGATCGATACATTGTTTGTTCATGGTAAAGTGGCTATGAAATTTACCACAATAACTTGCGCGTGTGCTATTAGCATCTTTTTAACGATAAGAAACGCTGAACACACGCAAATCGTTTTCTTGTTTGTTCAGTAAATGTTCCTTTTAACCATCAGATTTTTTATTTCCAAATATCGTTTTTTTGCAAATTGTAATGAGTATTGTGCATTTTAATATAAAGCAAAAAAACTTTGGTAAGTCAACGTAACTTTAAAGACAACATTTGTTTTTTTCATACGGTGTGACAGGATGCAGCAGCTGTCCAACGAGCTCTTCAATGAAGCGGCCTCAATAGGAGATCAAATTCTGGTGCGACACTTGGGCGGAGTCAAACGCAGCACCATCTTCTCCTGCTCGGGATTTGTACATGTTGATACAGTGGTTTTCACCACTTGCCACCCCTGGTTGAAACATGTTGAGAGTGTAACTGCATTCGGCAGATTCCAGGTTGGAACCCCGCCCTTTTGAGTCATCATCTAGGTACGACATACGTTATTATATCCACAGCTCACACGCAGGGAGTCAGGAGCCGTGGTATACCGAATCATGCAGTGCTATGATCTGATGATCCCAGATGCATCACGAGGCACAAGCTGAGTCAGCCATTGGCACGACCAAGAGCGCTGTGATCAAGGCAAGTCCAAGCATGTCCTAAGAATTCCCGAGTTCAAGGATTGGTCGTGCTCAAACAGTGCCCATCCTGTCAGAGCGTACCCAATTGGTATCAGTCCCATGACTTCATGAGATGCAGGTAGATGGATGGATGGACGGACGGATGGATGGATGGCCGGCTGGCTGGCTGGCTGGATGGTGATTTGTATCATTTTGCTGTTCTGAATCACCCCAATCCAAGTCACATTCACAACTGGCAGACTACGGCTGCACCAACCCATCAGGTCTTGGCAGCCTGTGACCCTCTGCAAGCGTTGGCCAAGAAGTTTGAGGAGGACTGCCATGCCGATCGTGTCGACAGAAGCCGGAATCAGACTTGGGAACGCCAGAATCGCCAGAATTGCTACGCCAGTGCTTTCTGCC
>JAPEIX020088067.1:0-10583 GCA_026122405.2 Zoanthus sansibaricus | reverse complement strand
TTTATAAGAATTTCAAAAATAATATTGGGCCCAATAAAAAAAATATTAATTTAAATGTTTCCTATTACATGTCTCTAAAAATTAGATTAGGTAAGTGGGATTATTTGTTATTTTTCTGAAATAATTTTATTTTGCCAGAACTACTTTTTATAACAACACGACTGGTAAATTTACATTGTAAGTCAAAATAACTGATAGATGTTAATGTACATGTACATTACCGGACAGCAAACGTTACAAAAATATAAATTGTTTCGAAGCTTTTACTAGTCCTAAAAACAAAATAAGTTTATAAATTACAGTAAAAATAAAGACTTAAAAGTGAAAACATTTTCTTTGCTACAAAAAGAATCAAATGTAGAAAAGAGCTCGAGTTTGCCTCTGGTACCCAGGGTATTTGGCCTTACGATACCGAACAACATCTACATTTAATAATTGACAACGCTTTCGCATCGAGTCAATAAACAAGAAATAGAAAAATTATGTTTTGAGCCATGCCTTCAAAAACGTTCTTTTGACAGAGTTTTTACACCATAAGGCATAAATTCTATCAAAATACCTTTGAAATTTAACAGCTTTACCAAGTAGTGAATGAATAAAAACAGATTGCCATTTTTCCGATCTTTCACAATACTACAAACTATGATATTTATCATATATGTGCATTCATTTTACAACATATTTAAAATATCATGTACATGTCTTTATCGCAGTTGATGGGTCAGTTGTTGTAAGAAACGTAAGTCTGTTCTCAGGTCTTCGAGTAAAACAACAACTTCATTTTATATGAATCACCATTCTGACCTTCGGCTTCGAATACTCGGATTACGAACATGCAGTATTGCTTTAATCTTATATAAACGATATCTTTGTAATTAAATATATATATTAAATATTTGAAAGGATGAAGAGCCAATTCATAAATGGTGAATGAAATCGTTGGGCATTTAATCCCTTAACTTTGCTGTTTTTAGATATTATGCAAAGAACAATCGAGCAACATGTCAGTACTTACCTCTTGGTCTTGTTTACGTTTGAGACGATCTTCAGATGTAGGCCTTCGCTAAATACGGATGGAACAGCATCTCTCTTCAGTCTTCTTTTTCTTTTCTGCTCCGTTAACTGCTCCATTAAATTAACCTCAAAGCAGGAATCCTCGAAATGGTTTCTACAAACCTAGCAGTTATTGATCGGAGGAAGGTTCGCTCGCTTTATATGACCAATCCATGCATTTTTAAGAGCTCAATTGCTCAGTATTTTATGGTAACTGACCGATTTAGTCTTGGATGAGTGGTTGGTGCAATCTGGCACACAACAATGGACCATTTTGAACTATTATCGAGACATATAACGTTGAATAAAGCTAAAAATCAGTAAATTCTACCAACTCCTGCCACTCGTGGAATACTAGCTTCACGATATGACGTCGCACATTACATGCGGTAATTCCAATATGGCACTCTTCATTTTGATATTTTTCTCGATTTCAACCTTTCTTTTCAGCAACCGAGATCGCATACCTGCTCTAAAAATTATATCTTCATGATCAACAAAGGTTCTAGTTTTATTTTGAAAAAGGTTAAATTTGAAGGGCAGGTCCCCTTTAATTTGCCCTAGCGAAGATCTACTTGCCATTGGTGATTGGGCGAGTGAATTCTCAATCTCTGCATATCTTTACCTTAACAGCGGGTAACCATTTTTTTCCAAACCAGTTTCTTAACCTTTCATTTGTAAGCCAATACTGACTTTCTTTTAATGCTGTTATTGAGGCTAAACAATCTTCTTTTGTTTGTGACTGAGCAATAGCTCGTAGAAAGTTGAGTAGTACTTCTCAATTTCCTGCCACACCATTGTCAGATTTAGATGTCCATTCCATCCATGATTTCTCTCTGTGAAAATCACAGAGTAGTACAACTGTTTCTGCAATTTAAAATAAGAAAATGTTAAAGTTTCTATATAGGAAACATTTTTTTTTGATCAACTGAAAATTTATTTAGTTGCCAGCGACCTTTCTCTTTCCTTTTTTTCTGCCACTGAAAATCGTATTTTGCGGTTCAAAAGTGGTTCCTTTTTGCACACGGCCAAAACAAACTGTGAAATGTGAAAAGATGGAAGCTTTTGCATGGCTGGGGCACCAAAGAATAGGAGCTACAAAACAGTATATCCCAAAAAATGTATAATTACTGCGATTTGTAATGTTTACCCAACTTTTTCTTTTTCTGTTTGACTATTTTATCTTCTAACCCAACAGATTAGAGATACTAGTAAAATTGGGAAATTTCATAAACTAAAAAGTGTCTAACTCTTTTTCAGTATCTAAAAATTTGTGTTTTGAGTTGCTTTTACAGCTTTTTCTCCCGAATACCTTTTTTAAACTTGATAAACTGTGAAATCATGAAAAGAACTCATTTCATAGGCACTTTAAATAAGTAGTTTATACAGATGGAAATCTATTATTAACGAAAAGAATGTTTTTCAGGATTCATTGTGAATGCAATTTTATGAATTTGTTTTCAGCATAAAATCAGTATAGAATTAATCCTGATTTATTTTTTGTAGGGATTACATATTCTGTGTACCTTTGAAGACTCTTTCAATGGCTTGAATTTCTTCTTCAGCAAAGTCAACCATGAAGTAAGCAGGTGTCCATGTGGGATTCCAAGACTTGAATATTTGCAGTGCTTCCTGGGTTATGTTTTCATACTGCACAACAAAAGAGCCTACCACTTGATACCTGACATTGGTTCTAACACAAAGAAAGAATAGAGGAAGAGCATACTTTGTGGTCCTGTAGGTTGCATCTAGAAGACACATTTGGTTTCCATACTTTTGTAGCAACTGTTTCTGTTCTTCAGTTTGGTGACAAAACAGTAATAGCTGTGGCTCATTAGCTCTAGGTTGTGGATGGGGAATTTCATCTGGCACTGTGTCATCAGTGTTTTCAGCTGCATCAGGTTTACTTAACTGACTTGCGCATTTATCCACTGAGTGCGGTCTGTATAGAAAAGAGTCTCTTGGGAAATCCTTTCTCCATTGCTGGACCAAAGCATGTAAATTACTTTGATCAAGTTTGGAAAATCTCTGAGTGACCTTAGCTTGATACATATGATTGTATATATCTTTTTTTGTTGGAAAGAACCTTCTACGTGTTTTCTCTGGTGGTTATGAACCCTTAAATAAGTCACGAACAACATAGTTTTGTAAATGCCTTTGCATTTCACTAACTTTGTATTCTCCCTGCTTGGTCAATTCAGAAATTTTCTGTATGATTTCAGCATCAAGTGGCTCTCGAATACCAGCAGCCTATGAATGAGAATAAGGATTTTGGGTAATTAATTCATTTGCCCCATAATCTACTTTATAAATTATAAATTATATAGGACAATATGCAAGCTCTGATTGGTCAAAAACACATGTTTTACCAGAGTATGAAATATAGAAAAAGTGCATTTTACTGTTTTCCAGCTTGTAGAATCTATAAAATTAATATTATATTATAAAACAAATGAAGAAGCCTAAGCTGTGTATTAGACTGTGTTAAAACACTCCTGGCATTCGAGAACACTCAAGAAATGTAAAAAGCACTTGCCTGTGGCTCGTGCTTTCTACATTTCCCCCATGTTCTGAAATGCGTTTTGTGTTTTATTATAGTCTAATACATAGCTTAGGCCTATTTATTTGTTGAATAGTTGTTGCTACAGTGTTGTGTATAAAATATACATACCTTTCCAGTGATATGGTTTTTGTGCTCAGATGGATGAGGCAATTTGATAATATACAGCATTTCTACTTTGTTTTCAGTATTTCCCTTAACACTGATTTCATTATGAAGTTGTTTGGCTGCTTTTTTTCTCAAAAAGTCTGTATTTCTTTCTACCTACACATGATACAGTATAAATCATAATTGATTTTTTTGAAATCATCACTGAATTGACCATATAATAATGTAATATTTAAGAAATAAAAAATGTTCTCTGTGCCTTCATAGCCTGGTGAAAACATTGAACGTTTGGGAGAATTCAAGGAAAGAGCAGAGAATTCTCACAAACTTTGCCGAGGTTTTCAACAGATTATGGAGGCATGTAGGACATGTTTTAGATTTATTTTATAAAATTATTATTTTCAGTCTTAAAAAAGGGAAATCATTTATTTATTCATTCACATTCTTAATGTTTATGGGTTAGACGGGTTCCTTAATGGCTATCTTCCACTCAGTTCAATTTTGTGCCAGAGAAAGATGATAATTATACAAAATGCATATTATTAATTATGTATAGTTGAATTTCCTTCATGAAACTGTAAATTCTTACAACTTGGAGACAGTCAATGGTATTACTCACATCATTTTCATGCTTCATAGCACTATGAAAACACATCTGTAGACCAATCAAAACCCATATACTATCCAAATTATTTTATAAAGCATATTATATTTTAGGAATTAATTTTATGTTGTATGTTTGAACTTTGTTACCTTGATGTGTGGACATTTTGCAAGTTGAAGTACTGAAATGACAGCTGGACAATCCATTTTTTTAGTGGTTTGTATTGATTGTTTTTTTCCCATTGAACAATAACTGTGATCTTCTGTCTATAAAGAGCAAGGCAGGAATTATTAATAACAATTGTTCTATATCAATAAATAAATTATGGTCATGAATTATTTCAAAATAAGTTTCTGAATTATTGTCCATTTTACAATTCCATCCTGATCAATTCCAATTTCATCTTTTCACCATAGTTTAGAGTTTAGATACTCACAAGAAACTCATACTTACTAATACCCACTACCCCTTTTAAAATCCTGGTTATGATTTTTAACCACTTGAATTTTTATTGGTATTAAAGTTAGTATACTGAGTCATAAAGAATCAATTATTTTTTAGTAAGTGTAACCCCTTAAACTTGACTATCCAGCTCAGCTGTAATTTTGTCATATAATTTATATAAATAAAATCTATTAATTATTTTTGCAATTCCATTTTAAATTGAACTACATTTTTGGTGCCTACCTGGCGATTACCTATTAGTTTTTGGAGTCTCAGTTTGCTTCTTTTGTTCTTGTCTTTTCCCTGGTGGCACCAAAGGATCTTTTCTCCAAGGTAAATGAATGGAATGCCATCAAATGGAATGTGCCCCACAGCACTGGTTTGTCTTTCCCAAAACACTTTACATTGCCTATGTAGGATTTCTTAATATAAAAAAAGGAAAGAAATTTTGCATTGCTTGACTTAACAGTTAGTTTGATCTATATGATATATATAGTCAATCCAGGTATTTTCCAGACAATATACAGATATATCTGTCATGTGAATACATATACAGAAGGTTATTTTGGATTTAAATTTGAGCCAGTTGATGGATTACCAAATGCTTCTGCACAAATGTTCTTTCGTTGTGAACACATCTTTTGATACCTATTACATGATGTCATCGCTGATGACATCATCACCGGAAGTCACGAAAGTTTGATTTTGTCTTCAAAGTTTAAATTGTGTGGAAAAATGTCACTAAAATTTACATATTTTATTGGTAATAATTATTTATTTAATGATTTACATAGCAAAAAGGTGTTTTCTAATAGTTTATAGTAATAAAATAAAAAAATAATTAAATTTTCTAAATGTCAAAAATCCAAGAGGGCGTCCACGTAAAGTGGTTTATTTGGTTATGGTTGCCATGGAAACCATTAAGGTGCCACGTGACTATAATTAATTGGAAGTATACTGGACACTTATTACACATACCAAGTTTCGTGTCAATTGGTTGTATACTTTTGAAAATAGAGGGGGGGGGGTGTCAGATTGACCCCCCTTCCCTCATGGCTTCGTGCAACTTTTTTTTTCATGCGTTCTAGGGTTAATTTTCTCTTGAGAAAAAGGGTTAGTTCGCACGCTTCCTGGAAAGTCCTGGAATTTTATTTTCTCCTGGAATGTCCTGGAAAATTGTAGTTGTCAAAGTTCCTGGAAAATTCCTTAAAACGCCTGGAAAATGAAGAAAATGTGAAATATTCTCGACCCTGTTTTTGTTTTTGGATGTTCTAGAAGTGCTTTTATTAACAGAAGTAATTTGCAATAAGGCTGACTTAAATTTTCGGAATTCTAAATGCAACATATGCCTGGATAAACTTATTTTGCTTTATCTTTTCTGAAGTTTTTAAAATAGTACTCTTGGAAAACTCCCAGAAAACATCTTGAAAAACTCCTGGAAAGTCCTGGAATTTTATTTTCCAGCAAGTGTACGAACCCTGTCAACATGCTTAGATATAATACCAAGGATGGATGGAGCAGGAAAGGGGTATACTCCCGTATATAAGTCATACGGGGACGTGCCGCCCTTCCGGGTATACTTTTTCGACCTTCTTATCATAAACAGGGTATACTTTTTATGGCCGGAATTTTAAACAGGGTGTAAAGCAGTAGAGGTCTTAAAAAGTGCTAATAATACCACAAGCGAATACAACTAGCGCCACAAAAAATTATTGCGTTCTAGAAACGTTTCGACTTGTTTAATAAACAATATATGATTTGAGATCGACTAAAAGTTTAACTCTTAAAATGAATGCTGGAAATAGCCATTCTGCGCCTCTAAAATAAAACCGCCCCAGACGTCTCACTCCACAAATTTCAAAGTTGAGAGGTCTGTATTTTGTGAAGTATTTTACATTGGACGATATGTTTTAGAACATTTAAATAAGCATCTGAAAGTTGACATCAAATTTAAGAAATTATCGGATGTCGTTGCTGGTCAGATTTTATCGAACCGATGAATTACTTACGTTATTTTAAATACTTAAATAGGTAAGCTTGTAAAAACTACACTCTTTTTCTTAATAAGAACCTTTTTTATATACGTGGAAATTTTACAAGAACAATTTGCAGGACTCATTATTTTCTCTTTTAGTTTTACTTTTATATCAAACATCGAATCCGGTACCTTCTTAGATACACATACAGTGTCTGGACAGCAGCCAGAGACTAAATGTTGTTTCATAAACTAAAAGTACGTATAATTATATTAGAAACATTTTAAGAACATTTGAGGCTAAAATCCCCAAAATATTTAAGAACATTCAGCCTCAGCCCAAAAATAAGACGTTCTTGTAAAAAATAGTGTACGGTGTGTGGCCTTCTAATTAATCCCAACTTTATGAATAGCTAGCTGTATATAAAATTACTTTTTGCTGCTAATCCGAACGATTTATCTTTCTTGTAAGTTATGAATTTCGAACAAGTCTCATATTCATAACCTTTAATTAGCTCATCCACTTCTTCACTAGTTTTAAAAAAACTCTTCCACTACGATCCACTTCTTCACTAGTTTTTAAAAAAACTCTTCCACTACGTCCGCCATATTCATGATCAATATCCTTATTTACTTATTTCAAATTTTCGAATTTCGAAGTGTTTTTAGTATTCTTGAACAACGGGATAATTATGCTGACCTTCCTTCAATAATTGACGAAATGAACAAAATGAATTAAGCTGTAATCTTTATTTTATTTTGGAATCTCATACTGCTTACACTTTCACTCTCTTTTATTATTACCTTTCCAATGAGCGTTTTTCACTTTTTTCTTTCTATTACATATAAGAATTCTGTCCTCACACCCCTGCCTAGACTAGCTCTGCTATTTGCAGGCGGTGTGATAACTGTAACACATATGATAAAAATAATAAAGTTGAAATTGAAGTTGAAGTTGAAGTTGAACAAACAGGTGAGGAAAGCCTACCTGAAATGAGACGTCAGAATGTTATTGACAATCCTCACATTGCTGACTGGTTTTTCTCTGAACGCCTGAAAAATTTTTTCAAACACTGGCTATATGACTCACTTGATGCAGAGTGGCACTGTTGTAGATTTGAATATCAGTCTAGGGGAAGCATCCATTGTCATCATGTTGCTAAGATGATTGATGACCCAGGTCTCTGCAAATTGAGTGCAATTGCCCTTGATGGTTATTTGTCAGAAAATTTAAACGATACAATTGATATTAAAGTTGTAAATGAAGGAAAGGTGGCTTCTGAGAAGATATGCAAATATGTTAATCAGCTATTAAGCACCTGCAATCCTGATCCCCTAGAAGATGGTGTGTGGGTAAAACGTTCTACCCATCCTTGTCCAAAATTATCACAAAGATATTGATAATTCAGAAAGTGATTATGTTGATTTGTTAAATATTGTTCAAAGACACACTTGATGTAGCACAAATTATTGTCTGAGAAAAACGCACAATGACACACAATCCAAGTGCAGATTTAATTTTCCAATTGAAAGTTGTAATAAGACATCATTGAAATTTGAGCAAATTATTTCTAAGGACAATACATATAAGTATAAAAGTTCAGGTAGTAACTAAAAGACATGATACAAGATTAAACAATCACCAGCGCCTCCAACTACAGGGATGGCGGGCCAACTGTGACATTCAAGTTGTCATTGATTACCTTGCATGTGTCGAGTATTTAGCTAAATATGCAGCAAAAAATGAGTCAAAATCTCATTTACGTAAAGAGACATTTAGTACTATTGTACATCACTCTCAAGCAGACACCAGTGCTGCCTCAGTGATAAAGAAAACTGTCATGAAAACACTTGGACAGCGTGACTTTGCTGCACAAGAAACTATGCACCACTTACTTCCTCTAAATTTTATAAGCTCTTCTTTCAACGTCATTCCTCTTAATTTAAATGGTTCACGAAGACTTAATATGAAAGGTGTGTCCTCTGACAAGGCAACAACAGATAGTTTGCTTGATGTTTATGCTCAACGGGAAAAGTATCAGACTAGTTCAAAATACAACATGAGAAATTTGAATTTTCTTGACTTTGAAATTAAACATAAACTTGCAAATGGCAAGTTGGTAAATCAGCCTAAAAACTTGGTACCCAAAATTTTTTCCTACATATTCATCAAATCGTAAAAGGCAAAATTTTGGAATATTCTCCAAGTACCAATTGCTAAGATATAAGCCTTGGAGTGGAATGCAAGATGATGCATGAGGGAACAAAGCAGCAACTAATGATGTGTTTATTTCTGAGTAGAAAAGATTTTTGCAAACAGATTATGCACAAGATCATGTTCCTGATTGGCATGAAAAGTTTCTAGACATTGAGTGTTACTCTGAAAATGAGGAAGGGGAAGATTTTCTCCAGCAAGCACAGCCACGTGATAAGTGAATGATTTTAGCAGACTTTGCAGTAATATGCCGTTCAAACAATGTTCAAGATTCAGTAGACAAGACTGCATTTGAACACAACTGGCATTCGACTTCATTTTCGTATACCCCTCAGCAACTGTCTAATTTACCATCATGGATTGCTGTCAATAAAACAATGCATCTAACTCAACTAAAAAACTATGATGTAGATATCAGCACCTTCAGTAATATGCAGTCGCATGCTTATGATATAGTAAGAGAGCATATTAATATCCCTCTTCCTCTATCACCTTTACTCTTCATTATCAATAGCGACTTTAAGATAGGACAACTACGGACTACGGACGACGTAGAACGCGGCCGGGGACCTGGATCGAGGCTCCCTGCTCATGCGCATTTCGGAGTGAGTTCCGTACTCCGTTGTGTTGTCGCTGGCGACGGTGTGTACTCAAGGATTTTCGCGTAGTGTCGACTACGTAAGTACTTATTCATCAATTTTCTGACATTTTCGGTTTCATGGATTCGTTATTCTGTTGAACAATCTTAGGAAAACTTGTTCTGAGTTTAGGTGCAGCAATAGGTCGAAGTTTTGTGTTAATTCTGGCGAGTTTTATTAACAGTTGACAGATCAGCTGAAGAAAACAACAGAAGGTGAAGAATGTCTGCAGCAGCTGGAGGGGAAAGCAGGTAGTTTTTTAGTTGTTTTTCGAGATCATTATAAATGTAAACTGATAATAATAGTTGCATTTGTACTATTTGTGCTAGCGACACGGCAAGAAGTAAGAACTTTGTATAGATGTCTTTGTACATTTATTTTCCTGATATGAATGTGTGCAGTGAATAAAGATGCACGCTCAGCAAATTTCTGAGAAACGTGTTAGAATCTAATTTTGTCTTTACTTTTCAGTGAGCTCGAGAGCGGTTCTGGAATACGAACCTCAAAGTAAGTTGAGATTTTATTATTTTGGATCTGTTTTCCAAATTGCCCTGTATTAGATGCAAAAGTATGTGTGATTATGAGTGAAACTAGAATTTTATTTAGGGTGCGTTCGATTTACCCTAATCCTATTCCGTCCATTCTGGAATAAGAATACAACTTCAAAATTATCGCAGAACAATCAAATATCTAGTTAAAAGTAATGACAGGGGCGAAAGATATTACTCGGTTGTGTTTTTCTTCTAACCTGGCAGGAATTGTGGCCAATATAAAAATTGAACGAAATATTTATTGTTTATTCCTATTCCGGAATAGAGTCTATCGAATGCGCCCTTAAAACAGTTTGATCACATTGTACGAAATTACTGCTGGGTTTTGCCAAATTTTAAGAAAACGTATAGCTGAAAAATTATACATGCCAAAAGTGATCAGATTCTGATCGTTTAGCTTTTTCGATGCAATTCACTTGCTTAGATTATGGACCT
>JAPEIX020088042.1:0-10584 GCA_026122405.2 Zoanthus sansibaricus | reverse complement strand
GAATCAGGATGGATGGACGGATATGAATCAGGATAGATGAATAGATGGCGGAATCAAGATGGATGGTCAATTGATGGGGAGGGGAAGGGAGGAAGGTCCATAGAGAAATAAAAGAATTTACTTACAGCAATGAACATGATGAGGAGTGGAGACAAAACCAGAACTGTGAATGCCGTGGAAACTACCTTTGGTGGCTGCTTTTCTGGTTTGCGGAACACGTGCTTGAAAATAAATATACACAACAGTGTTACAGAATGCCACGCAAATTAAAATCTTACATAGCACAAGCATGCTAGTTCTAAATACCTTCAACCATCAACGTGGGTATATAGGCCTTGCTGGTAGCTGTCCAATTACCAGCTGAATTTACTGTACGCCCTATTACCCGTTGAATCTACCATAAACCCCATTATCCCTTGAATCTACTATACGTAATATGGAGTCTGCATGTTCAGAGCCATGGATAGGTGTTTTGGCCTGATTGTGTCTCATCGGCCTGACGAAGCTAATACACAGGCTCAGGTTTCCACAGAAATACGAATAGTGAATGTTTGCAGCCATGGATAGCTGTTTTAGCCTTTGTAAGATTAAGATGAAAGGTCTGAGTTATATTTAAAAGAAGTATATGAAATAAATGATAGGAAATGTGCTGTCTAACCAACAAAAATGCATGAAGAAAAATAAAAATAAAAAAGTGATTTTGAACTAGATTATATTGTATACTTATATATATATAAATATATGCAGAGACAAGGAACAAAGGGTTTGTTCGTTCGGGCCTATTCCAACTACTCCTGGTGAACAATAAAGTTTTGAATTTCTTTCCAGATTGTTAGGGCGATGGGCGATGAAATATTTGTTTCAAATTTAAAATTCAAAAGAGCTTCATCACATAGTCATGTTTTATTTGTAACTTCGCAGGAAATGCAGCCACACGGATCCGACAAAGTTATTATTCTATGATTTCCTATTCCAGAATAGGCCCAAATGAATGCACCATAAGAAAATATCTGGGCTCCAAATGAGAATCGAGCCCATGAGCTTCCCCATAGTGATCAACCTGTTGTTCATATCATTGTATACATTGTAACAAGATTAATTACAGTTATCACAACTTACATCTATTGGTGGTTTTGCAGTGTACAGCCTTCCCTTGTCGGCTGACTTGGACTTCACATGTTCTCCTGCAAATGAGAGGGCTACCACACCCTGTGGAAGTCAATAAAAAGAGTTTCTTTTTGTAAGGGTGAAACGTTTAACATGTATAAAGATTCTAGGAGTCTAAAAAGGTATCGTGATGCCACATTTTACTTTCTAAGGCAACATGTTGTAGGCCTCAGATTAATTTCTAAAGTAACTTAGTTATATTTCAAGGGACAACAGGGGATTCCAGTGTAAAATGTTATATATTCCATTCGAAGAGCTACCAAACCACACAACAGTGGCATCATCACCTTACTTTTTGTGATTAGTGTGTGTATATGTACGTTGTATTTTAAATGTCCTCGACACAATGCTGAAAGACTGGGCTTCTTGTTTGACAGTTCTATCTGAGAAGCAAGAGAGCTCAGTGCTCTGAACATGCTGTAGTAATAGCCTATCTTTAACTAAATAATGCACCTTGATAGGACACTTTGATAGGACACCTTGATAAGACACCTTTATAGGCCACCTTAATAGGCACCTTGATAAGGAACCTTGGTAGGACACCTTGATTAGGGACTTAAAAAACTGAGGTATTGCAGCTAGGCATAAATACATAAATGTTAAAATCGTTCGCTGGCTAAAAATCTTTAAAAAAATCTTTTAAAAACATTTAGTTGATAAGGCACACTAAAAAGGCACAATGATAAGATACCTTGATGAGGCACCATCATAATGCACCTTGCTAAGGAACCATAAGGCACCCTGATAAGGCACCGTAAGACAACCTGATAAAGCACTTTAATAGGGCTCCTTGATAAGGCACCCTAATAAGGAACCTAAGGCAACCTGATAAGGTACGTTGATAAGGCTCCTTGATAAGGCGTACTATAATTTTTAAGTTCTTTATGGAAGCAATCAATTCTACATTGCATGAGACAAACTTCAAAGATGGCCTAACGGGGAGTAAGGACAACAAGCTACTTACAATATTCCAAACAAGCGGATTCTGAATAACAGCATCTCCTATAATAAGATCCTAAAAATACAACAAATGTAGCGTGAGTCTTCAACAAGTAACTTCAGCTTTTAGTTATGGTACATTTTGAAATGCAAAAAATAATCAAATTTTATTCTTTGATAAAAAAACGGTTGTCCTTAAAAGAAGCTTTCAAAGTAAAAAAAAATATTTTCAAGTACTAATTTGGTTCTTGAGATATTTCAAAAGAAACTTTTTCCGGAGTAAACAAACAAGTTCAGCGGTATTATTTCAAATGCGTTTTTCTCGAAACAAATTTTAACACTACGTGCGGTTATATAAAAAGTTACAAGTCAATCAGATTTTCACCTATTGCCACAAAGTTTTGCACAATTGATATTTTATACATGAACTCCAAAACGATGTCAGGAATTTTTTAAACTCAATTTACTTTTCTTTTTATGAAGTCAATGCTAAGCATTTAAGTCTTCGAAATGTAAGAGTTTGTTGAATCAGCTCTAAAAATTCAATGTAGCATGTTATCGAAAATCCCTGACACCGTTTTGGACTTTATAACCCCATTTACACCACCGAAAAAACATGATTCGAACCCCTAAAAATGTTGGTACGAACTAGACATTTTTGCGGTGTAAACCTTTCTTACCATGTTTTTATGAAATGTGTCCGGACTTACTTTTTTCTGGTTTTGGGGCCACAGGCGGCTATCGCCCCAAAATCGAGACAAAACAAGTCTGGACCCCTTTTGCTGTTCGAAAGCGCTGTGTAAACGTATCTTCGTTCCGTATACCATCTTTTTCGTGTGAGCCTGCCATGCTTTGCAGTGGATTCGCGCATGTGTCCAATTGCACTATTTGCTACAAGATGGCGTCGATGGCGTCAACAAAGCACAGAAAACGAAAATAATCGTGTGGACTCGGTGGAGTGCTGAAGAAATTAACCTACTATTAAACGTTTTTGACGAAGAGACCATTACAGATAAGAAGAGAAAACAAAATGCCCGAAAGACAAAAATTCATTATACCTGGAAGTTCAGAGGAAGTTAGAACATCACCGAAAATAAGGAGTATAAACAGTGTGCAAATTATACGAGGCCTTAGGGTTCTTTTCAATCATAGGCGTAATCGATTGTTACTCGTGTAAACGGTTACAAAAATTGTTCCGGACCAATTTTTAATGGATCCGGACCAGTTTTTTTCTTTAGGGTAAATGGGACTTAAGTTGAACTAATTTTCAACAACAACAAAAATATTCCAGGAACTAAAATGTCAATTAGTTGGAGAGGAAAACTTTTCAGTCCAAATTAAGGAGGTCGTCTTCGCTTACAAAAATAATTTCGAAAAAAACTTCATATTTCATAACCTTTCCAGCGGTATATAGGTTGAAGGGTGTGTGACGTAAACAACGAAGAAATAATTTTATCATCACCGAGTTCATTATTTAAATTTTCAGTTCATTCTGTCTCCAGTGCATGCGTGGATGTCTTTATAAAATAATCACTCACATCAGTAACCGGCTGGTCTTTAATTACTATGCGGATTACTGTGTGGCAGTAAAGCTAAACTTTAGTTTCCCGTCCACCGCTTGCGTCCGCTACAAATTCCAACATAATTTTTTCATTATTTTCATTATTTTTCTGTCTTTCCAAATACTGCAAGTTGAGATTGAGTATAGTTAAACTAAGCTCAGAACACGCAGCAAGACTTGCAACTAGAGAAACTATAATTGTCGCCATGACTACACAATTGTCCGCCATGTTGGAATGGTACTTTTTCTAAAGACTAGGACACTAGTAATGACGTAAGCGTTTAATAAAATATCCTGCTTCGACCGTTTACACTTAAACGCATAGCCGGCGTTTTCGAAAATACTCACTTTGAAAAGCGTTTTCGAAAATAGCAGGCTAAATTCATCGTTTTCGGTGTTTACGTGTAAGCGCTGCCTAAATTCAAATGACGAAAGAGAAAGTGTAGTGGATTTTCACAAAACGGTATGTGGTAAAATTGTATTTGTGTAATGGATTTTGACAATACGATATGTGGTAAAATCTTATTGAGTTAAATGTGTCACCTGAATAATGATAATAACTCGCACACTTGCGTGCATTTCTAGAGATATACACGACGAAAAAAGAAAATCGCTCAAAGAAATAAGAACAAATTTTCAAAGAACAAACCGAGGCTGAAACAGCTAAAAAATTAAGCATAATGAACTTCGGCAAAATTTACTGATTCTACATATAAAAAAAGCGTGTAACTAAAACAGGGTCCATGCATGAATTATATTTTTACCTTTATCTTAATTGCAATCACACAGAAATGTCGATTCTATTAATTCTAATAATACATATATGTTATTCTAGTATCATACTGCACTAGAGGTTTAGGTAGCACTGTAGATAAACTTGACCATTTCGTCTGATGCTCTATTTTTGTGGTTTTGTAATGGACTAATGCGGGGTTTTTTTCTCTACTTCTTTGGTTCTTGTAATAGATTATCGAAAAACAAAGAAACTTGTGTTTTTCAGTTGTACATAAGTGTAACGTTTTCCAAGCAAGATTTAATGAGTGATAAGAGGGGACGAAGTCAAAATTAATAACCTAAAACAAATATCAGAAAAATTGTTTTAACTACAAATTCAATTTATTTAAGTCATGTCAACTCATGTCTTGCTGATGATCTAATTTTTTGGTTTTGTAATGTAATTTTTTTTTCTCTACTTCTCTGGTTCTGGTAATATAATAACGAAAGATAGAAAAACTTGTATTTTTAATTGTAAATCACTAAATGTAATGTTTTCCGATCCAAGCAAAACTTAATGAGTTATAAAAGTGGACAAATTCAATCTTAATAACCTAACACAAATATAAAAAAAAAACTTTTAATTTCAAATTCAAGCATTGATCCATTTATTCAAGTCATGCCAAATGTTTTTTGTGCTGCGGTTGCAATCCCAAAATAAAAGTTCAATGGTTTCTTCATGCTGTTCACAAAAATTACATATTGATGAACGAATATTTTTTCCCTTTAAAAAGTTTGGAATTCGTATGAATTATTTGGTGCAAGAACCTGTATCAAAAATATTGTAATTTGATATCGAAAGTTGTTTTGCAAGATCGTTAGAAGTGACAATTCAATTGTGACCACCAGTCGAACGTTTTTTAACGAATCTCGCTTTGCGGGAAAAGGGAATACCAATCTTGAAACGAAAACCGTTTTGTGTCTTTGATAGCAGATGCCATATTGTGATATTGTAAATAGTTATTTTTGATATTCGGGTAGATAACCTCAGTGAAGAGGATTGAAAAAAGAAGAAAAGTTTCTGATTCATGCATAAGATGATTTAATTTATATATTCCTTGCTTGTGCTATTGTTTAATTTATATAGGAATACAGTTCGTTGGCAATATATATATATTTGAATTGTTCTATATAACATCGTTTGGGCTAATATTCGAGTTTTTGCACAAAGATATCTAGAGTATTCTGATTTAAAATAATAAAAATAAAATAATAAACCCAAATTAAGAAGGAATCTTTTAAAAACATACTGATTTTTATTTTACTACAACTTAAGGTATTGGTCTCTTATATATTGCTTTTCTTCCTAGCTATAGAGACTAAATAAAAATAAAACTGTACTAATAAAAACAAGTATTTTTAAACTATTAATTGTGGAGGAGAAGAGCTCGTAGTTTTTTCACAAAGATTTGTTATTTATCTTTAAACAGTCGGTGATATTTCTTGATCTTTTAGCAGAAACAACCATTTTCTTGTGTTTTATTCAAAAAATTCGAAGACAAAGACAGTTTTAGTTGAAATGCTGATGTAGGAAAAGTTCACAACATGTACATTGTTTTTTGGACTGGATGGTTTACACAGCTAGACGATGTATATAAAGTAAATATCAAAAAAGATTCACGCAACTGTTGTAACTAAATATTTGATTACTGGGAGATCCATAAAAACTTGTAGTTTCGCACATTTACCGTTAAGAAGTTGGTATTTGCTTTTGGTCTGTTATGCAGCAAAAGTTTGGTTTCAACGTTATGAAAAAAACAGACAAAAAGGTCAGTTGTAACTGAAATGCCATGTATTTACATGCCAAAAAGTTTACAGCATTTTTTTTTAAAGAGAACATATTTTTTTTAATATGGTAAGATGCTCTTAAGAGACAATGTATGTAAATGTGGGAACCATCCGACTGTCTGTTGTAATTCAAATTTCTTGATATTTTGCTTTCTAAGACCAAGATTTCTCGAAAAACAAAAATTTCTTAAATCTTTTAATGGAAGTTTTGTGACGATTAAACGTAGGTGTGTTTCAGGTATAAATTATCTCGAGAGCAATCGACATTTTGACAACTGTCGCTAGAAACGAAAAGACTTTCTAAGCTAACAGTAAATCTCTAAAATATTTTGAGAATTTAAGCCAGAAATGTTTGTATATATGGCTACATAGACTGGATTCGTCCATATAGTAGAAAAATTTTCATGTTTCGTGTTCGCTTCATTAACACGGACATCTGCTATACAGACAGATTTTCCATATGATATATTTACGTTAATGCAAATTTTTCTATCTTTATTTCCAACACTAGACGTGATGAAGCGTTGTTGAACAAAAGCCAAGAAACGTTCATTTCTTTCTCGATTCTTTACTAAATGAGATGCCTTCAAGCTTAAACTTTCTCAATATCAGGTATGGATTTTTTAGTTGTAAGCTTGTAAATTTATGGGAACTTTTAAACCTCGGGCTTTTTTAAAACAACTGAATAGTAATTTTATCCAAAAGGAAAGCCCCTCCTTCAATAATCAACTTAAGTGAACTGTTGCCAAACTTTTCCCAAGTGGAATAGCTTGAACATGCACGTAAGTAAATTAGCGCTTGTTTTTTTTGTCTGAATATACCATAACTCGCATTCAAAAACGTTCACTTTAATATTCGCTTTTAAACGAGTCTTATGTTATATGTTAAATAAAGTGTGTTTTTATTTTTTGTTCAATAACTGATTCGGTTACAAACACAAATGCAAATTTATAACATAGCACTTCATGAATGAAATACTGCTGAAACGGCGATATAAACGGTTTCAAACCAGGCTGGTCAAGCACAAATTATGACAAGACCATAAAGTAAGTTAATGACTCTGCTTAGACAGAAAGAAATATCGACAACTAAAGCATGAAATCGTTTTTGTTAATGTCATAACTGAAAGATAATACTCCGTCGGTGTTTCAACAGAAACAGTTTCATATAAATGATAAGTTGTACACCGTAGTGAGAAATACTGTGGAGCTAACTTTTTTGTGCATCTTGACGACAAATGGCAGGTGGACAACCAAGTCGGAAAGCATTGAAAATAACATCTATATTTTAGTTGAATACTTTAGTTAGTTGTCAGTAACGAATGGCGAAAACTTCAAAGCGTACATGTACAAGCACAGCCTCAAATTTTGCGAGACTTGGCTGAGTTTCAGTTTTTTGCTAAACTAGCAGCAGATCTCGAAAAGAATTTGAGCGCGCGAAAAAACGAATCAGTACCCGCTGAGGATTTCGGGCACAAGCTTTCAATACTTTCAATAAAGGATGAAAATACATTTCTTGAAACAAACTTTATCTCTTCATCTTATCTCTGTTCAAGCTGTATACCCAAAAAGATATATCTAACAAGCTATTAAACTCAAAAAGATTCAAAAGCAGCCATTCAGCAACCTTCAATTTATCGTAGCTCTAAGAGATTGAAGGAAAAAAAAATTATGCAGATTTACGTAAATTATTAGCACTGCTACCTGAAGCATAAAATCAGCATAAACAAAATATATATTTGGTAAATACTAATTTTCCCCGCATCCTACAGGGCAATCTTAACGGAAAACTCACGACACCAAGCCGTAACTACAGTCAAGTCTTGTAGTTGGTAAGTATTTTTGCTATCTTTTTAATTTTTTGGGTATTTCTTAATTTGACAGTTGATATATAAGTATTTTTGCTATCCTTTTAAATTTTTGGGTATTTCAGTATACGACCAGTGACAGATTTTCGACATCATAAATTTTGGAAAAACGCTTGACAATTTTTTTCTCTTTGTTTTGTCCAGAATCTTAATTGACAACTTGTTTTCAAAGATTGGTATTAGAGATCGAATACAGCCATGCTTAAATACTTGCCCATTTGCTTTCTTAATGAATATATTGTTTGGCTGTTAACTTCGTATGCATTTTACAAAATAAAAACTTCTTTCCATATTGTAAGAAAACTAGAAAAGGATGAAGTAAATTAAATCAAAACGAAAAGAAGACGAAAAGAGGAAATATAGTGAATTGGTATTGTATTTTTCAGGCATTTATGATTTTAATTTTATGGCCCGAAAAATATATATAGCTAAACATTTTGTTCAGATCGCTGAACCAGCTGTTTAAATAAATATTTCGAAACAAAAAATTACCAAAGCCTCTTGAAAGTTTTTAATAACAAAACAAATGACATTTTTCTCTATATAAATGATTCGCAATTAAACAAATGTTTTTTCGGCCAACTGATCCACTTTCTGGAATGAAATAATTTTATTATTTTATTGTGAAAAACAATTTACGCTGCACCACCGTCCGGAGAAGTAGACTTAAAGCTTAACTATCCAGCAGGCCGACATATATATATATATATAGTCACTGAAAATACGTTTGATTGTGCTAATCGTTTGAAAAAATAAATTAAGGACACAAAACCGATTTGTTATGAGGCTTCTAAACGAAAACTACAGCTTGCATGACTGTCTCTATATACACAGTTTACACCCTTATGAAGTTAAATTCGTGTAAATAATGTTTTTTGAAATAAAGCTTTTTCACAATAATGAACTCAAGGTGAGAAATGTTTAAAAATGAAAGAAAAATTAAAATGGGCTCAAATCCCGGCGTTGAAGACCGATTATATAACCAATTTGATTTTACGGCAGGCCAAAATCAATTAGAAACGCATGTGATGTCTTTGAAGACCTTTGAACCATTTATGATAATGAATCTGAGATGCATGCTGTGATAAAGTAACTTCGCAATATATTTGCTGCTATTAATATACAGTGGTTGCTTCAAACTTTATATTAGATAAAAAGTTAACAAGGATTTACTTCAATTTTTTTTTTTGTCGTCAAAAAAAATTGATAACAGTACTTTGTACTGAAGGGTTATCCTGGGTAAATATTCCATTTATTATTATTATTATTAAATTCCTAAATTTGTGCTGTTCACAATTGAATCGTAAAACTATGAAATCTTGATGTTAATTTCTCAAACGTTCCTCTCTACATCTTTTGGCGTTTTTTAAAATAATGTAGGCTTAACGCTTGTCGCATGAATTTTGATGAATAAACTTACTTTATGACCGGGCCAAATATCGAACTTCACATGTGCTGAACTAAATTCGAAGAATTAAGTACATTAGGATCGACCCGCCCCAGTCGAACTTTGGACTCGATCTGTCGGGCATAACAACTTAGGCTCGAATCAAACAGTGGGGGTGATCGAGAGTGGGGCTGGAATTACATTCTCTTTCAAACAAACATTTTTTAAAAAAAACAAACGTTTGGCAAAAAAAATGCAAATAAAACTGTAAATAAAATGATCATGATTATGGGGGATTGTAGTTGAACTATTTTTGTAACAAGTAATGAAGAAGAAGTGGAAATTTTAAAAAGTCAAACAGGTTTTGAGGAGGGGAAAAATAAAAAACGCGGCAAATTAAATTGAAATGGCTTCCTTCAGAAAAAAACAGCAAATCGAGATTTCTTGAGGTAATAAAAATTGCTGTATGTTGCAGACCCGTACGCAGAAATTATGCTGGGGGGGTTGCGAAAAAATATTTTTGGGACCAGCCCCTCAAAAAATTACGTCATTTTATGACAACTTTCATATTTAAGGACAGCATGAAAATAACCACGTTCTGTGTGAAAATTACTTTGAACTAGTACTTAGCGTATTTTTGAAGGTAAATAAAAGTGCTTCTAACTATGCTTTAATGATCATTTTCCATCGATTCGTAAACTTTATCTTTTATTTATTCCTGTTATAATTAATCGAGTGGACTTTGTGGACCATTGCGACCGTTAACGGGGTGCACATCCCCTGATGCCGTATTTTAACCCTATCTTAGACGGGGGAGGGAGGGGAGCGGAATCCGCCACCCTTGACTTAAATTTTACATAACTTTTCTCATATTCAAAATATTTTGCTGATACTTTGTGACTTTTCCTGAAATATATCGGAGATTATGATTTTAGTAATTGTTTTGGGCTTTGGCGTTTTGCGTTTCCATGGTAACGGATTGTTAGAAGGGTGCTTTTATTATTAAATGTGTTAATTTTTTCCTTAAGTTTTTCACCAGTTCTGAATTACAAATAAAAATTCATAGTCACAAACACATGTTTTGAAAACTTTAATTAATAT
>JAPEIX020088018.1:0-10584 GCA_026122405.2 Zoanthus sansibaricus | reverse complement strand
GGAGGGGGAGGGAAGGGTGGACTCAATTTCTCAGTTAAGGGGATTCTCTACCCTAAAACCATTTTATCCCTACCTTTAGTGATCTTTTTGATGATATCCCCGTCATCAGTTTTGAAATGTGAAAAATCCGATAATCATATCACAGATTGAATAAAAAGGAAGCCTCTTGAATATTTTTTTGATTTTTTGGATGAGATTCAAGGGAATAGGTTTTGTAAATGTAGTTTTTTTAACAGAAATTTGAGCTTGGGGGGATTTTAGTGAAGTTTGAAAATTAATTTTGGAGTTATCATTTGATAGAAAATCGCCAAACCGTCTCCTAACGAAAGTTGCACTTTCGCATGGTCAGAAGGGACGATTTGGCTATCGTCCTCAATAAATTTTTCTAACTCAAATACTTCTTTCAACTCCTTCACTGTCCACTAAAATTTAGGGTAGAGAGTCCCCTTAAACACGTTTCGACCTACCGCTACTCATAGCCTTTTGGACCAGTGCAAGTAACAAATAAAATATGGCCACTGCCAGAGCTTCCAAACAATGGTCACTTGAAAAAACTAAAACCGTCACCAGCTTCGGCAGTTGAAGACTGAATCTTCGCTATATTTTGTCGCTGGATCTAAACTTTGCCGCTTTTTAGCCGAGGAAGCTTTGTGGGCAAAGAAGACTAAGGCCCACCACCTGCGCGGCTTAACTGATGACGGCGACAACGTTCCTGAAGCTAAACTGCTTACGGGCTCATGCAGCAGAAAGTACTCAGCTTTCTGGAATTAATGCTCGGACAAATTGGTAATTATTGTCCAATCATATTTCACCCTCGTTCGACACTCTATATTTCGAAAGCATCTAAGACACTATTTGTTTACATTTCGGTTTTCAAATTACCGGTTCTCACTTCCTCAGCTTTGCCTCAATTACGCTAGAGTCCAATGAACACACCAAAGATTTATTCTAGCGCCTTATGAATTTTATAGAGGACAATTTACTCACCAATAATGGCATTTCTTACCATAGCGAAGCGTTTCTTGAGGATAAAGAAATAACTCCATCGTTGGAGAATTTTGTTGTTCTAACGTGGTTGCAACTTTTCTACCCTTAACTTCCCAAACTCGTCAAGCATAGGTACGGCATTGCATTCACGAACTCTTGCCTCTATAACACCAGATAATTCTCAAGCATTGTTATCTTTGCTAGACGGGAGATTCGTGCATCCTATAATGCCGAGATTATGCGCACAGCAGCTTCAAGTATCCGCAAGGCTCCAAGGTACCAACGACCACAACGCCCAGTTCTCCATGTTAAGTCCTGCCCCGGTGTAAATAAGCCGTTCCTTCAAATACCAATTATTCTTAAGCGAGTGAGGTTTTCTCCTTGAACATGGAAGGAAGTATGGCAATGGCCCTCTTCAGATGAAAATTTAGGCCTTTATTGATAACGATGCCGATTACACCACCACCCTATCAGCGTTCAGAGTTCTAACTTAACAGCCTCCCTCAGTATGCTTGCAACAAAATGATACGACACAAATCTCTCAGTCTATCTTAAAGCTCCCAGTCTGCCCACCAGGCCAACACGTCTCAAAATCGGAGAGATCTTTATTGTGGAGCCAATACAAAACAAAAACCTCTCCAAAAATAGAAAAATATTACAGGCACGTCATTTCTGTGACCTTCGATAGGCAGTATCGAGAACTGTAATCAACCCGTTTTCCACAAATATAATAGGCTGGATCTGGTCTCTTGGTACGCTTACAGCCAGCCCCCACCGAATCGCTACAATGTTTTCCTACCCCGTGCCAACAACAGTTAAGCAAATGAAATCATCCACTGGTGCTTTAGAGTTTTATCTCGCCTGCTACCTGGTTGTTTCGCAATCATCTCACCACTTGATAAACAGGGGCATAGCCGAAAATACGCTTACATGGTCTGATTAGCTACAGTATACAAACGTTACTCGTATCTGTAAGCACCATCACCCTGCCAAGGCCCGATGACCAGCTGTGGATTTAAGGCTGATGGTGCCATCAAGCAAACCAGGCATTGGAGCAACACTCTACATCACCCGTGCTGGGAACCTCCACGTGTTCGGAATCTTCAGTGCTAAATCGCGCGGGTCTTAACAAACGTTTACCTTCCTGGCAACAATCAGCCACTAGCAAGCATTTGTCCGCCATGTATCTCATTGCTTAAGGTCCCTATTAATGCAACTGGTTTGTAAGCCGTACAGTAATCGAGACGTCCAATTACCAATTGCTATAATTAACGCTAGGTGTTCTCTAATGAATTTTTATAGAGAACCAAAGAATAAGCTACATGTTTTTATAGTGTGGATTTTAAAATTCAGCTGCAAATTAAGCCAAATTCCAAAATTTTGCACCTTATGCCAGTAGCAATACTAAGGTCACTCTCAGTCAGAGTATCTACTTGTCCTCAGTTTTGTTCTCAATAAGTTTCAGTTTGTAAGTTTGCTTTTTTCTTTTAAGGCGTGAATACACTGCGCCACAGCATGTACTGATTTTGCTTCATTAGGGGAGGTGCCTGATATGAAGGGAAGATATAGCTAAGTATCATCAGCAAATGGGTGCGTGTTGGGCGTGTACAGCCTTCTTGTATGGAAGAGCTTCTTGGCATTGGTACTAAAAGTTGGTATCCAAGCCATGAACCTTTGTGATGACATGCAGGAAGTAAAACTCAAGCAAGTCACACACCCAGGTACGTGGTTGGCAGAAGATCAAGGTTGGCCAATCTCTAACTAAGATTGCAGATATTTTGTTCACTCAAGTTCCGGAAAATGCGCAGTATACGTTTGCAATCACCACAGGTTGAATCAGTGGTGGTATGAGGTCGAGATTGTTAGTTTTATTATTTTAGTATATATTAAATTCAATGCGAATGTTCTCCACTTTTCTAACTAAATCGTTAGTTTTATTAAATCGTTAGTTTTATTATTTTAGTATATATTAAATTCAATGCGAATGTTCTCCACTTTTCTAACTAAATCCCTTGGCAATATGGTTTGCAACTATCCAGACCATATATGGTGTTGTTAAGGTGCTCAGCAAACATGAGTTCATCCTTCATTCTTAGTAGCTTTTTCACAGCTTTAAACAATTTCTTTTGATCAGGACTCCGTTTTCATCCAAAAATTTACAAAAGAAGTCCCGTCTAGCCTTATTTATCAAATAGGTCACACCGTTTATTTTTAATCAAAAATCAAGCATTTCACTGGCAACCTTTGTTTTTCTTCATTTGCGGTCTGAGCCTATATATAATTGTTCAAAATCCGATAAACACTAAACCAACTTAACCAGGGATAAATTCTGAGCTCATGGTCTTGTTTCTAACTTTACCGAGAAGGATTTAAGAATAAAGCTGATTATCATAGTAACAAGTTTCTGCGTTGAAAAATTCAAACAGTACTCGAAAATAACCGTTCACCTTTTTTTATTGCTGCTTGAATTTCGCTTAATTCGAGGTTAAAGTTAATCATCCTTTGAACAACTGGGCTCTGCTTTCTTACGCTATAGTTTGACACTGTACACTATCGTATCTAGCCCCTGTTACTCGTGTGTAACCAGTATAATGTTGACTCTATACACTCGCTTATCTAGCCTTTTAATATTATACTCAAGTGTAGCCATTGTGTTACTTGTATGTCAGCCGTATGTTTATACTTGTATGAAACCCGTATGTTAATCGTAATGTCAACCGTATGATACTGGTATGTAACTCATATGTTACTCTTTTGTAACACCTATGTGAATCTTATACCAGCCGTATGTCTTGTATGTACTTTTCATTCACTCCGCTTAGAAAACGTTGAAATTCAGCTTAAGGCCAAATCAGACAGTCAATTGTTAATCAAGATTAGAGTAAAAGAGATTCAGTTAAGATTTTAGTCTTAAAGTAAATTGTTGTAAATAAACTCAGATATTTTAATCCATAATTGTATTTCACACAGCATTTACTTCTTCTCTTTGTCTCTTTATGCATGTATATACAATGCTCCCAACAATGCTTGTAAGAGTGAGAGATCGATTGCTTAAATCGTCAGGTCGAAATCGTGCTCAGGTCATGATAGTGTGAACATGATAATGATGACAATTATTAGAAATGTGACGCAATAGTACCGCAGCCAATGAATGGCAACTAAACAAGGTACCGATGATATATCGTTCTCGCTGTCAGAGAACTTTGTTTTACGCCCTCAAAGTCTCAGCTAGTACAGCTGGTTCCCAAAGATAACTCAACACGGACACTATTCTCCTCTTTCTTGCGACTTCACGAACACACACACTGAATAAGCTACAATTGTTACAAAGGTTTGTATATATGTATATACCTAAAATTATCGAAAATGTTTTCAAAAAAGTGCTCAACTTTGTTAAGGAGCATTATATAAAATAAATTTGTACTTCAAGACTTGAATTTCATTGCTTTATTGCTACTAGCTGGTTTCGTATGGCCATCAGAGAGGACCACACTCGTCATGTAATATATATAGTCACATATCAAAGAACGAAGTTGTTTTGACATTTGTTTGTTTATGAAATCCAAAACCTGAAATTCAAACTGAACAATCGCACTTATTTTTTGCATTTGGGAAAAATGAGGGTCGGTTGGGTCCGTTCCCCAAAAGATTAATTTGGTCTGTCCTTATCAATACAAACCACTTCCGCTGTTTGTGGGAAAAAGAGGTATAAAAATATTTCAAACAAAGCTCTAAAGTTTTGGACAAGTTTAGATTTAGACGGATACATCTAATAGAAGCATTCCTCGGTTGATAGGATTGTTGAAATGAATGAGATTATCAGTGCGTCTGTAAAAATCGTCTTATTCACTAAAATAGATCATACGAGTGTCGTTTTCTTGTGTCGATTGTTGATTCAACTTGTTGTTCCTCAGCTGATCTGCTGAGTTATAAAAAGCAGCGAAAGATGGATTACAGGTCTTGACAAATCCTTTTTGGTGGCCGGGCTAAAATTGCTTGGCGTCGTTGTCTATACTGGTAGCAACTGACAGAAAGTAAAAATGATTTTGAAAAAGCTTGTCAAGCAAAGAAACTGTTGACGTTTTCTAAAGGGCCTATACATGTATAAAGTTAATTTATATATTTTCTTAAAAAAGACTTCAGTGTTCTAGAACTCTCTTAAAACTCTGGGTGGGAAAACTGTTAATGAGCTACACGTGCAAATATTCTTTATTTAAAAACTTCCGTCCATGCTGTTTATGTATATTAAATTACGATCTCATGTTAAAAGGGAAACTCGGATCATTTTGGAATCACTTTTATTATTGAAATTCTTAGAAACTGGAGCATTTGATATTGGTAATGAAACGTCGACCATGGTAATGAAATGTGCCATTTGATAAACTTTATATATAATAAAAATTAAAGGAAATTGTGCAAAAGATTTAACTTCTCGGTCACGTATGCATGATTACAGTATTACTTAAATATGTTGTCTTTATCAACTTTGCATCGCGGTTCAATGACAGTGATTCTTAAATTTCTCCTAGCTAGAGGGCATAACACATTACAAAAGGTGTTGATTCAATTGATTCTTAACATCAACAATACAGCAATTTGTAATCATAAACATACAATTTAAAGAAGAGAATAACAGAATCGGAGGGACCAATCGTGTTTTATGAGGTATAGTGGGCTTCAGTTGTGTAGTTTCTCAATAACTAGACATGATTCATCTCCCTTAAAACCCTTAAAACATATTGTTATCAATACAATTGTGTAGTTTCATCCCACATACAATGCACTTTTTCAGTTTTTGTACATAAGAAGTATTTGTAATATATACATTGAAGTTTCAAAAACAGAAAAGTTTGAATATTCAAAAAAGTCGAATTTGTTTATTGCTTCCATGTCCAATATTGTTTTAATATCGATCTTAGTGAATATTATTCATATTTCATGAAATCAAATGATAGATGTTTCGAACTTGAACTTGACAAATATTAAATGTTATCTATTGCGAGGGCGTCTAGCCATTGTTTGCATAAGATATGTTTCCTTCTTTTAAAATATAATCTTGTTAAATTCTGTAAATATACATTTTTAAGTCTATGTAGCGAGAATAAAGTTGCAGATGAAGTAGGAAACATTATGTATGCTTAATGCCGACAGTTATCAAAATACACTCTTTTTTTATAAGAACCTTTTTTATAAGAACATGAGGCTGAAAATTGTCAAAAATTTAAGAACATGTTTTAAGAACATGCTGAGGCTGAGAAAAGGTGAAGAACATTTATTTATGATGATAACCTATTGCAAATAATTCATAATGTTATTGAATTAAAGATTTGCTTTTCGGTGGGCTTCTTGACTAAAATTTACAGATAACAATATTACATCACACGTTTTTCATTTACCAAATCGCAGTTTTATCTCATTCTGGTATATCTCTTGAGACAAACTGGCAAGAAAGTCAGTAGAGTTTTATCAAAACAGTACAAAGTACATGTACAAATCAATGTAAACACAAATGTACCACATACGGCACATGTATTATTTATATTGTCTAAAATCAGTAAAGATATTTTAAGAACACGTTTAAGAACATTTGAAGCTGATATCCCGAAAATATTTAAGAACGTTCAGCCTCAGACGAAAAATTTGACGTTCTTGTAAAAAAGAGTGTGTTGGGAGAAAATTGTTTGTTTTTGTTTATTTGTTTTTTTTTTCATTACCATATTCGTCTGGTAGATGTTTTGTCTTTACAACTTTACAACGACTTACGTATAGTCTGTTTAGTAAAGCCTACCAGTATTTTACTATTTGAAAGTTTATTTTGTAAATTCCTTTATTTTTCTTTAATCGTAACTGCAGATAAAGACACTGATTATCTTAGTAACAAATGTCAAAATATTTGTCTTCCCGCTTATTTTCTATCCGGTCGTTAAATACAGTACTTTAATAGATCTAGTAACAATTTTCGCGATCAGAAGAGGCTCTTAGTTCGAGAGGGTCAAAAATAAACTATAAATGCCCAAAGTTATAGTTTTCAGAATTTAAACGCTGGAACTCGAACACTGTACAACTAGAATATGAACTAAACAAACCTCTACTGAAGGAGATCGGAATATACTAAATTTTATATAGTAATTGTATAATATACGACATCCGGGAATTATTGCGGTTACTTTAGACAACAACAGTTATTAAATCAATGAAGTAATCAACGTTGAACATATAAATAGCTCAATTATCCTTTCATTGTCAATTGTTGGACTATAAAAATGTCTTATGAACCGTTGTCTTGATTAGAAAATTTGGTTCGTTAGCTAGTTCGTACTGGCTCGAATGTTCAAACATGGCTGAGAGAAAGAAGAAATATTGTCACGAAACATCTTAATTAATAATTGTTTGTCCAAAGAACACTTACTGAATTAGTTAGATTTCAAAACATATTTTAAGGACGAAGTAAATGTGTAAAGCGTAGAGATTTTCAAAGGTGCAAACCAGCCTACCTTTTAGCAGAGGTTTCTTGATTTTCAAGAAGAAATATCAAGGCCACCAATAAAGCAAGTTTTAGATCCATCGTCAAAACTCGACAACTCGTCGAAGAGCTTCGGCGGAAACTGAAAAAGCAAACTTTTCGCGCAGTTTTATGAACGCGTTTCTGTCGGAAGTGGTTACGCAATGTAATACTGGCTTTCGTTTTTTTTACTTTGCACGACAGGAGAGCTTTCGAAATTTGAGCTCGCTCGCAGCGGTGCAATATCCTCTTTCAGCAAGTGGACAAACAATCTTACCCAACCATAGTGATACTCGAACATTTAGGCAAACCCTTAGTCCTACTACTTCATATTACCTGGGTGATGACCATGAAGGTCGTTTTTTAAAAATAAAAAAATATTAAAATGAAAGCCCGCGATTTTTTCGTGGTTTTTTTTTAATTTAGGTAATCGCATCGCATCATGTTTCTAGATATCTGGTCAAGGTGTGACATAGGATCGATTTCCGGTTTCCTTATCAAGCTCAGAAGAATGCTATGTTTTCATGCAGAGAAGCAGTTTCTCCTCAGACTCGAGGCGTGGTCGATGAGGCCATGAACGTGCCAGGCTATTTAAAACTTGTAGAATTGAGGCTGTTTTACAGATTTTTTTATAAAAGCTGGTCAACGTACAAGGTCAACTGGGCCTTGGGACAAGGCGGAGTGATGGGTGGAAACACGACTCCCTCTGCTTTGGTCATGTTATTAAAATGAAAACAATTTTAATTCTTTCTCTTGTCACAGATTTGCAATGTGAAAAAGCCGTTAGAATCAAATAATGTTGTAACAGACAATTAATGCCTTTTACAAAAAATATGATAATATTAATGACATACGACATTATTTTTATCAACAACTGATTTACTGTAGTAAATTCATTAGGCATTAATCAAAAGACGTTTAGCTACATGTAATACTAATTGATAAAATATGAACGAACGCCAATATTTTTCCTCACTTTTTATATTATCAAGTGTGGTTTAGTTTTTTTCATATTGTGCTAATATATTTTAAATAAAAGTTAATCTGGCCAAGAAATTACAAGTTATATTTTGTATAAATATGCTTGGAGAGATCTTTCTGAGATATAAAAATGCTTCTCACAGTTAAGCTTTTTTTAGTTAACCCTTTCAGGCTAAGGCAGTTATCAACACCCAACTTCTCCTTACATAACACATACAAACTAAGACATTTGGTAATGAGAAAATGAAGTTTGATCAAACAAAAGAATCTACTTAAGATTAAAAGTAAAATTTTCTCAAACTTGTTTAATGAAAAGTATGGGCACAAGTTGGGAGAATTCAACAATACAACTGGAACTGAAAGAGTTTTTACATTCTTGAATTATTTTACATGAGTTTGATAGTATCAATAAATGTTTCGCTGCCATTTCTCTATTAACGAAGATAATTCAATTGCTGATCTGACACTTCGAAAATCAAATAACACTATTGAATAGATTTCTTTTTGTTAATGTTATGCACGGTACCCAAAAGGGAGAATCGTGTATTCCCTGTTTCGGATTATACTACTACTTTTGACGCAGGGTCCAGCGGTTCAAGAAATCGTTTATTATTAGTAAAGCAACAAAGTTCTTATTTTGTTTAGAATTTATAAAGTGTGCTTTTTTTAAATCGATTCAACTATTATGTATCTAATTACAGTTGTAATTATATATATATATATTTATCACTATCCAAAAAAAATAAATGTTTGAAATGTAATCAGTCTTTTAATTATCTTATGCACAATTTTAATTAACAATTAACGTCCCTTATACTGCTTAATTTTTTTAAATTTATTAATCAGTGTTTACTTAAATTTAAACAAAACATTCTAGAATACGCAAAGAAGTATTAGATTATATAAACATTGACGGAACCATAGTGAAAAGTCTTTGTTTTTCGGAACAAAATGAAGGCGAAGAGTGTTTCTAAGGACTAGTCGCACGTGATCTAATCAGATCTCAAGGTAAGCGGAAGTTTAACCACAAAATATCATTTTTTAAAAAAAAGATGTTTTAACAGATTAAAAATTTAAATTCGCCCCCACCTTTTACGTAACAAATAATTGGAAACCACTTTAATTGTTTCCGGAAAATTAAATTTACGAATTCTACAATCTGCACCAATTAACGTGTGAATATTGTGTGGCGAGATAACATCTTTTCAAGGGTCATTTACTTCATGAATGCAGGTTTTAACACCGCAAATTGTTACTTAATTCAATATTAGGTATTAAACCTGTATTTCATTTTTACTAATGTTCAAAACCCGGATAATTTAACTTTAAGATAAAGAAAAAATACAATATTAATTGGGATTTTGTTCTGTGTTCAACTTGCAAGCATCAATATTATGATAATTATAGTGTAAAGACAACTAACAGAAAATTATAGATTTCTGTTAATAAAACTAAAAACCTCTTCTTTCCTTTTAATATTGCCTCACTGATAAATTTATTTTCATGTATTGTGCATGTG
Source organism: Zoanthus sansibaricus (assembly GCA_026122405.2). Classification (NCBI taxonomy): domain Eukaryota; kingdom Metazoa; phylum Cnidaria; class Anthozoa; order Zoantharia; family Zoanthidae; genus Zoanthus; species Zoanthus sansibaricus. The sequence goes on along the minus strand of JAPEIX020088018.1, from coordinate 595 downwards.
TCAGCCATTTAATCTAATATTATTGTTTAATATTTTATGGTTTTAAACGGTCAATATTTTATCAATTTTCGTAAATTGTAAAGTGTGGTTAATATAAATTCTGCTCTTTTCCAAAGTCCCAAGGGGAAAATTTTAATTGTATTCACTAAGCACGCACATAGGCTTAGCTTTCAAAACGTTTTATAAATTATAATTTAAGTTTAAGAAATAATCTAGGGCCTGTTCGTTTGGGCCTTTTCCAACTATTCCGGATTTAGAATGAAGTTTTAAATTTCCTTCCAGATTGTTAGGGCTAGGAAATATTTATTTCAAATTTAAGATTCAAAAAAGTTTTATGACTAGAATATGTTTTATTTGTAACTTCGCAAGAAAAGCAGCCACAAGAGTCTGACAAAGTTTTTATTTTATGAATTCCTATTCCGTAATAGGCCCAAACGAACGTATCCTTAAATGCAGATTTTGTTTTTTAACAACCAGTAAATTTTGCTCAGGTAGGCTCATTCTTGTTATGTTTTGGCAACTTGACGCTCAAAATGTTCATATTTTGAGTCTTGACTGACAATATATTTTTAATAGCTGAAAATCAACTGTAACG
>JAPEIX020087973.1:0-10584 GCA_026122405.2 Zoanthus sansibaricus | reverse complement strand
AACCCTAAACCCTAAACCCTAAACCCTAAACCCTAAACCCTAAACCCTAAACCCTAAACCCTAAACCCTAAACCATGGTAATGGTGATGCTGTTGATGATGATGATGGTGGTGATGATGCTGATGGTGATGGTGATGATGATGATGGTGGTGATAATGTCATATATAATTGAATCAGTCATTGTTTGAAACTGCTGTTTAACGTTTTACCAGTTCGACTACGCAAGAGTCCAAAAAATCCTTTATTTACCATTATTTTGTGTGCATTTAGTTTGTTTTTTCTTATGTTGGTTCCTTGAAATCAAATATCTATTTTCGTGTTAACTGTACAATTATTATCGCTTTAATATTGATTTCCGATAGAGTTCTAAAACTTCGATTGGATCTGAACAGGTTCTAGAAAGCTTCAAAATAATGGATTACAGTCTCCTCATGGGTATCCACAATTTGGATGCAGCAACAAAAGAGATTAGGGCGTCAACACCTGGAGACAAAATCGATGCTCCACAAGAGAAGAGTGTAGCAAGTCCAGCTGATGCACCAACAACACCTTTATCGGGTCAGATTTCATACTATTAGTTGTTTAAGATGAGTTCTTGCATAACCAATTTGTTGTGCTGTGGTAATTCAGATACAAGCATTTTTTAAAAGAACCAGTAAATTTTTCTGAGACTCATTGTTTTTAATTTTTTTGGCTGCTTCAAGCCTCAGTTTGTTCTGATTTTGTTTTTATTCCTGTTATCAGTTTGAAATGATGTGAAATAAAACAAAAAGATATGGCATTGAAAAACAGTGATGATCGTCTATATACGTGTATCATTTGGGGCAATAACTAACTAGTAGATAAATAAAAAATAGCAAACGGTGCTTCTGTTTTACTGTGCATATTGCGAACGTAAATTACAAGATTCAGTAAAGTTTCAGTTAGAAACACTTATACTTTTGTTAATTGTTCGTTGTTTTTATAAAGTTTTATCAAGTTTGAGTAACTATATTTCGTCTCAATCAATTTGATTAATCATTAAGTTGTTATTGCTGATACACTGAATGTCGTTCCAGATTTGAGAATTTTCTGCCAACCGTAACATAGCTATAGATAGATTGATTAGCTATTAATATTGACACGGCCCAGTTAAAAATGCTGAACGCCGATGAGGCAAACCAGTTGCCCCTACTTTTCTGGGGCATCTTTTTTCCAGTTTCTCTTGATAGGCTTGTCTGTAATGTATTACGTGCGAGAAAACCATTGAACGAATTAGGTGGCTTCACAAAACTCAGTGTTAGGGGCTTTTTAGAGGATGCAGAAAGATTGCCTCACTGCACCAATTTGTATGGTATCAATTATTATGCGTTAACAATTTAGCCGTAGCAACTATACTTTGACCAGATCTGGGTTTGAGTTAGGGTTCATTTGTGAGAAATAAGATGATGTAAAATGTCATAAGATCTTCTGACCGCCACAGGCCGCGCATGCATATTTCAAAATAGCTCTTAATTATCTTTGTATACTGGCCATTGTTTGGACTTTTTACTATTATTTTAACATGTTTTTGGCCCAATTTTAATCTTTTCCAATATTGTACCCCTATACCTTTGTATATAGGAGAAAGTGGAAAACCAAAGTTACATCATAAACGAAGTATCCGGGGTCGAGAGGGATTTAGCTCAGCTTGGGAGTCAATTAAATTGCGAGATGAAGACGAGAGGCCGTAAGTGGTTCACCTTTCGTTCATTTTCGCGTAGCAGGTTAAAATTATCTAGTCAAACTTAGAAAGTAAAATTTTACTTAGCTAGATATTTACTGAAGATGATACAAACAAACATTTATTGGTTAGAGCTGATTAAAGATAATTAAAAAAAGTCAAAGTAACTTTTAGAATAAAATTAATAAGTTTTAGAAATGCTTAAATGCGGACTCTCCACCAGAGTTGGTCTAGCTCTTAAAATAATAGCTATTGCTTCAGTGGTCACATTTGTTACTCGTTCCTTTGACAGCTTCTAAATGACACTCTGAAACTCCTTGTTCGGCCTTCTTTTGTTGGTCATTACAAAATTTCATTTCTTTGTAAAATCAATTTTCGTTTAATTTTTCATTATACTACGTCCATTTTTCTTTTTCCAGACTTTATCCTACTCGTTTATTTGGGTTTTAATTGCATCTATGTCTTCTAGTATTTGTCATTTAACTAAATCAATCCTTTTTCTTTTGATTGGGTTAGTCCAATTCAAGCAAGGCTGAAATCGGGTTATCTGTATAGTATGCGAACTTTTTGAGCGTCAGTCTACGAGATATTTCAGTATGACTATATAGAAAACCCTTTACAACGTCTAAAATTAAAACAAGTCATTTTGTTTTATAAGCTTATGCTAAGGAATACGAAGATGTTTTATCAAACACTATGGCGTTGTCTGTTTATTTTTAATTTTTAGGGTTGGTGGTATCCCAGCAAGGAATTCTAAAGGAGAAAGATTGCTAATTTTCATTGGAATTATAGATATTCTTCAAAGCTACAGGTATTGTATATATTGTTACTCTTCTTTTGTGATATAATAACAACTGTAACAACATTATTTCTACTCCTTTGTGCTTCATTACCAACCCTTCAATTAACAGAGCTATGCACAATACAAAGTTAATGGAAGTTTGCGAAAATTGTGCGGATCTATAAATCTGGAGACGCAAATTTGCTAGAAAACCATTGATTTATATCCGTGTTAACAGCACGGCATGTCGAAAGTCCTTTTACAAGCTGTGCTCCAGCAATTCCATGATGATCATGAAGAAAGTAACTAACCGAATAATTGTCAAATTCACTTTCGAAAACGTCACTCAACTGAGCTAGCTGCTACACCGCTGTGCAACTGTATGCGCCGTGAATTGGATATTTGGAGTTGTTTCTATCGCTGTTGGCAAAGCCTTCGCCGTACACCTGGAAAACCCAGGAATTTTGTTGAATATGGTTTCAACAGTAACCTGCGAAAGCTTCTGAGTTTTGATTTTATTTTTTGTATGATTATTGCTGCCTAATCAAAGTCTTCAAATGTGTTCTTGCCAGGTTTCTAAAGAAGTTTGAACACGGTTGGAAAGCATTAGTTCATGATGGGGTAAGTAATAGATAGGGTTTTAGAAATAAAAGCCCTTAGTCATTTAGTAAAATATCTCGACCAGTAACATGTATTTTGCATTAGCGACGGCTGGCTAACTACTGTTTAGGGTTACAAGTTATCTATTAAAACGTTTTTTTTATAAAAACAGTACTGAAAGTTCAACGTCAGCTGACAAGTAACGCCTTGCTGAACTTGATCGCAAGTACGACAAAGTTTAAAATGGAATCCGAGTTAAAGTGCCTATGAAGTGATTTTTTAATTCTGAAGTTGTTATATGTAGCGTTTTGAATATGCAGTTCCAAAGTTTGAGATGTATTAGATACAGATTGGTGATTTAGTTAAATGTATTCGAATAATTTGCCCCCTAAAATGGCTAAGGGACTGGGTCAAGTTAATTGCAATATTGTTAAGGCTTTGCTTTTGTACACCTTGATTTCTATATTATTACTCCGCATTATAAAGTGCAGCGATTCAGAAAGGAGAGGTTCCCCAGGTCAATGTATGCCTTTTAGAAAGGCAATATAACAGACAATAAAAATGAAGATTTGATAAAAAGAAGACGTGATTAGTTAGAAGTAAAATACTCTAGCTGCATTTTCGATGTCGTTTACAGTCAAATTGAACGTAGGCACATAAACAGTATTTCTTGTCGCACGTTGGAGTAAAAACATTAACAGGATAAATGCTAAATAATTTTTGATAAAAACTCATAATTTGTGTATAAGCTATCAAGAAAAGTGTTTGTTTTTTAAAGGACACGGTGTCAGTTCACAGACCAAGTTTTTATTCACAAAGATTTCAAAACTTCATGGCAAAACACGTGTTTCAGATACAACCAGGAATGGAAAATATGGGTAAGTTTTCAAACTTTTCAAACCCGTATTAATATATCGACCATACCTTTGCCTTTTCATATTTACATAACGTATCATTCATGTCGTAGAACAAACCAGAAAACCGCCCTCAAACACTGAACATTTTGAAATTTTTGGTATATTTTTTACGTCATCCATGAGATATTGTGTGCCGGTACAAAAGAATTTCGTTCAGTGGTCTAAATATACAAATCCCTTAGAAAACGTAGTTACAACTAAACGACACGTTTTCCCCATGTGGTTTGTTATATCTTTTATATTTTGTTTATGCCATCCAGCGAGAACGTCTCCGAGGAAGAGGTCAATACACGCACTTAATCGCGTGAGGTCGATGACAGAAGCGGACCGCGCTAGAGCAGAAGCATTAAAGCGACAAAGAGCCATCATCGGAGAGGGTGTAGACACGGTAGAGTTTTCAAGATCTCGGTCATTTAACGACTCAGACAACGTAGTCTCTAATATACAGCCTATCCATGGCAAAGAACAAGCTCTGAGTGTTACCGCTGGCCATCAGACTGAAATAGTTGGCTCACAGGGAAGTCACAAGCCCATAGTGGACAAAAAAGTTGTTGTCATAGGTGAGATTTTGAAGTACCACTACATATTTTAAAAGCATTTACCTTGACATCAGGAACATTTCGACTCCATCTATTTGCAATAAACCCCGCAGTGCTGTACGTTGTTGTAACTTGTAACTTCACAAAAGCTTTCATTTACACATTTAGTGTAATGTTTTAAAACTAGGTAAAACTCTTGTCGTTGGAGCTAAGTGCATCTATGAATTACAGACAAACATTTAAAGGGTCTTCTAGTTTCTTCCTTCCTTCAAGTAGAGGAGTAAATTGTTTGTAATCTTTATAGTTTTCCAGATTGAGTTACAGATGACCGCCAAATTTTGGATCATTTTTTGTGAAAACGCACTATGTTGTTGGGAAGTTTATCTTTGTAACAAGATTTGATGATGGTGATGATGATAATCATAATGATAATGATGACGATATTTATGATAATAATAATAATTTTAATAATGATAATAATAATAATAATAATAATAATAATAATAATAATAATAATAGAAACGTGCTTGCATATTTAAAACTTTTTACAATTGCAAAGAAGTAAAGTGCCTAAATACGAGTGAAAGTAAAACTAAATAAAGTTTAACTAAGCTCTGCTGTTCGTGAGTTCAATGACTGTATGAAAGATTAGTCTTAAGATCAGTCTTACATGATGAGAGGGACTATGCTGACTTAATATGATCAGGCATAGAGCTCCAAAGATTGGCTGCAGAAAAAAGAGCGCCCTTAAGCTAGGTAGTGTAAATCATTTTTGTTTTGAATAACTTGCCCTTACAAGATGCTAATTGATAGTTTAGTTTTGGTTTATCTTGGTGTTTAACTTGTTCTTAGATCCCAAAGAAGAAATATCAGCTAACAAAAAGATCAGCAACCTGGATTCTGGCGTAGCCCTCGAAACGCAAGACTCTGTTTCTGTTACTAAAACTAGCATTCGTTCTGAGCAAGTAGTTTCTACGGAGCATGTGATACTGATTGATGCCGCTGACAAGCTAGCTCCAAAGGCGCAATTTGATGACAGTCTTATTGACGTCACTACTGATAGAGCCAATGGCATTGTGGGTGCTGACAACGTAAAATCCAGCCAAACAAGCACTGGGAACAAAACTACAGGCGAAACGAGGCTTTGATTGCAGAGGTACTTCATTATTTTGTCTGAATACATTTTTGGTTTTAAAATGTTTTACCTTCAATCAGTTCTGATCTCTGTTTTGTATTTGGGGTTAATGTGTTAATATTTCTGTGTTATGTGTGTCATGTGATATTCCGTGCACTGCCATGAGAAGACATTTCATAACTAATATAGCTAAAAATATTTTATTTTTTTACATACCTCCACCCATCCAAAATCAACCTTTTCTAGCTTCATTGAGGCTTTTCTTTCACAAAAAAAGGTGCAGAAAACAATTCTTCCATTCCAAGCTATCAGGCAGCTAAAAACCTCAAGAATAGACCAATAAATTCAAATTCCGCTTGAGCCCGACGGTAAGGAGAAAAGAACAAGAGAAATCCCAGTAGGCAATGTTTTATGCCCCTAAGCCCCGGACCCAAGCTGAATTTTAATGTTTCGAACTTGGTTTATTCTGAACACAAAGTAGGACAGTACCATTGTTATTCCATCGGATATCAAACAGGTTGTTTCTAGACGTGTTGAGAACTAACATTATTTACGAGTCTTCATGTGGTAGAGAATTTGTCCTCTCTTTTTTTAATTATTTACTTACATTTCCTTTTTAATAATTGTTTTTTAGTTCCCTTCAGTTGGTATAGTTTTCTCAACTCTTTGTACAAAATGCAGTGGTATAAATATACCCACAAATACGGTCAACTCTCTCTTAACGGACACCTCCATAAGACGGACAACGGACACTTTGAAACGGTCAACGGACACTTTTGAGGTGCTGAATGTGACCGCAAATTACGATTTAGGGAAGAAAAATTTTTAAATTACCAAGTGCGTGACTCTTCTTTTTAACACCAGACGTTTAACTGACAGCTCTTATCTTGTCGGCAAATTACATACAGTACAAGTTAAAATTAAATCGTTATCAAAAATATGTTTTTTTTTTTCCAGTTTATCGGTTTCATTTAAGTAAATAACTTAAAACAAACTTTAAACAGACTCGTATTCACTGTGCACAGGTGCAGCATTACTTAAAATTTCTGGGGTCATGTTACGTCGACTCTCTATAAGTCGGACACCTCTCTAAGACGGACAGCTGAGACCGGTCCCGATGGTGTCCGTCTTAGAGAGAATTGACTGTACTTGGAATATCCAGTTTTGATCTAATAATGGGAATATTTAATCCAAAAAAAACAAATTAAAATATTTCGCTTCTACCCCTTTGACTAAAAACTAATTAATACTCAACAAGGTGTTGTTCTATAGATCTGTAAAGTTTGTGCATGCTTATTTTTACATACACAAACGGATGGGATATCAGATAAAATCTGAAAAATTCGATGTTGTTTATTTGTGAAGAGCTACAAAATCGCTTCATCTGAAAATTAAGATTCAGCCAGTTTAGACAATCATCCATATTATTAATATCTGTTCTTAACAGCGGACGTGGTTGGCGCAGTTGGTAAGATCTCTGCTTTCCGACCACAAGGTCTCCAGTTAGATCCTGGCAGATTGCCGAGATTCGAATATTTATGTGAGCTTCCTTTCCGCATAACTCAGCTTTCCATCCTTCCGGGGTAGGTAAATGAGTACCAACATTTGCTGGGAACTAAACTGTGATGGAATAGTGTCCCGTCCAGAGGGTGTCAACGACTCTCATCCGCTTAACAATACAGAAACCAGAAATTGGGTTGACTTTTACAAAACGGAATATTATATTTTCTTGTGTCTCTCGCTAAGCAAGTGTGAATCAAGCGCTTTCACACCCATCGTTCCAAGCTTAAAACTTTTTTTACACGCAACACAGTAAGCATCATACTTGCTTTTTCTCGTCCCGTTGTAGCCGGTTTTTGTAACGGCTGCCACTCAACCAAAGTTCATTGAATAAACATTTCCCCATTGTTCTCGCAAAAAAAAAAGAAGATGAAAGCTTGAATGACTATATAGCTGTCAGTATCAGTAACATACCACAATGATAGAGGTTTCCAAGTGCAAACATGACAGTACGCATAGACCTTTTTCATAAATGGCGGTGATTTTAATATTCTTTTGTCTTCATTCAAATTAGCCTTGCTAGCCTCGTTCATGAGTTGAACTTTCAAAAGAATATGTTACCCTAAACGAGGCCAGTAAAGCTAATTTGAATGCAGACAAAAGAATATTAAAAACGCCGCCATTTATGAAAAAGGTCTATGTATTAAATTAAACTTGCATGTCCTTCACATGATCGCTCACATGATCTAGCGAAAGATTGTACGCAGACCAACACAATTGTGGGCTTTGAAGTGATTGCTCGTGCGCTCACTTTTCGATGCTTCTTCAAGGCATTTAGTGTGCATGATAAAGCAAGAGAGCCAGAAAAAGCTTCAAATCATAACTAGTGAAAAAAACACTTTTGACTTAACAGCAAATTTAAGACATTTTAAGACCTAAACAAAGACTTTTCTAATTTTTAAGACCTTGTCAAGGCGTTAGAAACTCAAAATCAAAAATAAGACTTTTTAAGACTTTTTAAGGACCCGCGGCACCCTGACAACTGTGTTCTTGGTAAACTCCATAACGGAAAATTAAGTGTGCAAAACAAAAACAAAGTAGCTAAATGACTTACTTGTTTGAGCTTTTTCAATGGCTGATCTGAGTGTTCGAAGCAACAGTGTTGACGGCAATCCCACGGTAGATAATAAACACTGGACAGCCTAACACACCATGCGAGAGTTAAAACGGCGTTAATATCCGAGCACAATTCTTTAACAACTTTCTTAGTCAACTCCTACCCAGTCACAGGTCGAGAGTGATAATGTGATTTCACTCTGGAGAGAATCGGCATTTGACAAGAAAGACAAATATTGTTTGGACGATAACTCAGTTGAGTTTTAAATTGTAATAATAGTTTCAAGCAGTTATAATAACCAACCATTAAATGAAAACACTAATTAAAAACATTATTTAAACAATTTCGATTTCATGCAAAATGACATTCACTTTTTTTACAAAAACAGAATTTTTTTTTGTTTTTGAAAACTCATTAGCGCAACAGTTTTTAATATCTAGAGCCCATATTTACAGATTTAGCTCATTTTGACCTGCTCTTTCCATTTCCGCCGTTTAAATCGCACTATTGCTAATTTTCAACTGACTCAAACAACAGTAACCAAGGTCTATATGGTAGTTCACTTTGAAATCTTGATATTCTTCGGGCAATCTAGGTCCTGCGAAGTTTTTTTAATGCCATCCAAAAGCCGCACAGTAACCACGATGTTTTTTCCTCGTTTTAATCATACGTCATAAACAACCGCTGACATCATACTGAGCCGCCGATCAATTTTTGTCTATTGGTTGCGAAACATCAAATTTTTCTGAACTGCTCGGCGCTTAAAAAAACTTCATATAATTGTTCTACTATGCCTTAATTTTTAAACGATGAAAAGTCAATTTTAGGGTTCAGTTCTCCTTTAAATACTTGCAAAACCATCAGAATAGATAGGGGCAAATGGAGGGAACCAAATTAACGGAAGAAAAAAGTAGATTAAAAAATTGCAAACTTTTAAACGTGGAAACATACCTGCTTTAAAATCTGCGGTGTTTGAATATCACTAATAATGTCCATAACAGCTTTCTCCAAAGCGGTCTGAGGGTTTTTATCTTCAGTTCCTGTACAAACATTTTACCAATTTTTAAATTCTCAGAAACAAAAAAAACTAAATTAAACGACAAACTGAAAGACAAGCAAGCAACAACACCAACATTTCACCAGTGGTATTTTACTTGCACATTTCGTAAAGGCAAAATTATGAATAGTTTTGTCAAATTTTAAGTTTAAATTAAATAATCCATACAGAAAAATTATAAGCTAAAAATTTTAGGTACACTTGACCATCTTCAGACGGTAATTTAACCTGAAGATGGTCATGTTGACAGAAAGCTGTTTTTTTTTATCGTTATATTAAAATATATTTTAACATGTGTGTAATGGCTGTATATTTGTTGAGTTTTAGAACTGTTTGTTGTTAAAATATTATAACATTCATTTCTTATTTTTCCGAGATTTCAAGTTAGCTGGGTCGCGGGCACAAGAACGTTGGGAGACATTACTTAGTTTAGTTTTACATATACTTGACTTTTACCTACACCATAAGGCCCAGCAATAAAAGTTAAGTTTTCCAAGACAACTATTCTGTATTTCTTTGTATATTTTGGATCTCAATTTCTGTATGTTTTGTTGTAGTTTATAATCTCATTGTTTTCTTCCCGTGTTCTTTTTAGTTTTCCAACCGTGTCGAACGTTGTTGATCACTTGACAAACCAACTCGGTTAATGAACCGAAATCACAAGGATTGGTGAAGGACTCGCTTTGTTCCTTATTGTACCCTTACGGTTGATTATTACGTAATAGTGTATTTCAATGATACCAAAATTAGCAAAACTGTGTGGGTCAAAAACATGACGATTGAGGGCTGAGGACTTCTGCATCATAGACTTCGTATTAAATGGCTTAAGATAACATGAAACAAAGATCTGCGGTAAAATCTTATTTGATCAAGAACCTTTAAAGTTAAAGATGAAGAAAAAATCTGAGTAAAGAAATAAAACATGTTCTCGGTGCCATAACCTGGTGAAAACCGAGGCACACGTTTGGGAGAATTCGAGAGCAGATCAGTGAAAACCCGAGCAGCGCTCCAAGCTGCGACCATTTTGGTCGCCATGGCGAGTGAAAAAAAAAATTGGCGACTGAATTATCGGCGAAAGTCGCCATTTGGCGACCAAAGGATATAAGCTCAAAAGAATAAAGTTGACTTCACGTTTTATCGCTTTTTAACTGAATCATCGTTAAATTAAAGAAATATTACCAAGCTTTTCTTCTGTGTAAATTCAATGATGAATCTGTTCCTCTTGCATGGCAAGAC
>JAPEIX020087916.1:0-10587 GCA_026122405.2 Zoanthus sansibaricus | reverse complement strand
TTGTAGAATTGCACACAATTTAGGCATCCTGCTGATGAACAGTAACTGTTTTGCTATTATTTTCAGCGACATTATAGCTATGTTCTGTTCAGATATTAATATACTTGGCTCTGTCTTCAAGTTGTGAGAAGTTACAGTTTCATGAAAGAAATTTAAGTACACATACTTGCTTCGTATATAGTCTTTGTTAAGATGGAAAATAAATGTTATCTGTGCCTTCATATTCTGATGAAAACCTCTGCAAAGTTTGTGAGAATTCTCGAGCAGGTGAAAAAGCCTCAAATTCGTTTCATGTTTTCACTGATCTGCTCTCAAATGTTCACTTCGGTTTTTACCAGGCTATGAAGGTAAGGGAGCTAAGCTATGCTAAACCTTTACAAGCCACAGGTGGCCCATGGAGCCAGCACTTATCTCTAGTTTCTGTGTGTTAAGCGGATGAGAGAGTCTTTGACATCCCCTGGATGGGACACTACTCCACCGTAGTTTGCTCCTCCCAGCAAACTCATTTACCTACCCTGGAAGGATGGCTGAAATGGCTTAGGCTCGCAATTTCTATCGCCTAATTGAATAATGAGGGTGAAGCTATTTTGTTATTTTAGATTTCTCTGAATCTACTCTTTGAATAAAAGCATTTAATTCCTGTTCCTAAACTTCTGAAAAGTGGTAAATGTATATTGCATTACCTGATTTACATCCCACAGACACAATATATCACCTGATAGATAGCGACTACAGTAGCCAATCAGACTGTAGTATTTGCGATAGATAATGACTAAACTTCTACTAACAAAAAGTAGATTTTTTTCGTTTTAAAACTTGTGCTACTACATTGATTTTTATCACATCAGTCACATCCCACACAATACGCTTTCATTTTATCATTTTAAAGTAATGTAACTTCTTTGCATTTTGATTATAAAAATACATTGAAATATATAGCGTTCTTGTTAACAGCAAATTTTTTTTTCTTTAACTGAAAAAATAACTCTTGGTAATTAAAAGCATTCAAATGACTTGGTTAAACAATAGGTTTTTACCTTTTGTAGCTGTTCCGCTGACTCTACGACAATCTCCTTTTTCACTTCTTGCTGTTCACTGTCAGTTGCAGATTTTGTGTTGGTAGGCATCTGCTTTTCACTTTTCTCTGCAGTTAACTTCTCATCAGAGACCTCATGACTTTTGTTAGTTTCCTCGACGAGCATACCAGTTGGTACTTCCCCAGACATGGCAGTTCCCAAGTCAACACCACCTGCTGATGTCAGTGTAACCACATACTTTCCATTCTCAACAGCGATAACAGTCAGCTCCATTTCCTGGTCAAGAACCAATCCTTGAAAATATTCTGTCCCATCAGCTGGCCAGCTACCATCTGCATCGGGGCTAGCACCTTGAAGAGAGCACAGAAGTGCTTGAACAGGAAGTGCTAAAAACTTTTCATCTATGAATTTGATGTCAGACAGAGGCAGTGTTGCCGTATTTCCATAGTCAACGTATCGCACTTTAACTGAGGCACCAACATCAGTGATAATGGCTCGGTACCATTGATTGTCTTCCTCAAATTTGGCACAGCAAGATAATCCGACAGATGGCCCCGTTAAATTTGCCCCTTTAGAACTATAATACTTTTCTAGCTCTTCCATTAGTGCAAACAACTCATCACTGCTGTCTGTCACCTGACACCAAAACTCGCCTGGATTCACAATACTTGTAACTGTAACTTTAACCTTAGACTCAGCACAAATTTCTAAATGCTTGAAGACCAAGTTTGGAATAACATTTGTACTGCTTGCTTTAACTTCGGCATTGTCATCTTTACTTGGTATCCTGGCTAATTCTGCACCTAACAGCTGCGAGTTTATTGATGGCTGGTCCACATCTTCCTTGTCTGATAGCTCAACTTCATAAACAGAACCATCAATCGCCACGATCTTGCTAGACAAAGCCTTGTCACTACAAAGACAATGAAACTTCTCATTTGCTTCGTTGCTCCAGCACTCACCATTTGATGGCTCAACACCAAACAGAGAACATTTGACTGCTTGAATTGGCAGTGACTGAAACTGCTCATGTAGCCTTTTTACTCGAGTCCTTAAAAGGCGTTCATCATTCCCATAGTCGACAAAATGTACAGATATTTTTTCATCATCAACCGTTTCCTGGACAACAGCTCTGTACCACACATCATCAGCAGTGAACTGAGCACAACACCACAAACCAGGTGTTGGAGACTCTAACTGAAATTCTCCATCCTGCAGTTTGGAGTAAAAATTGTGAATTTGGCCCATTAATGTTTCAAGTTGATTTTCTTCATCACCAAACTGACACCAAAAACTGCCTGGAGAATCTACAACCGTAACAAACAACGTTAACTCATCACCAACTTTCAAGTTTGGTTTTTTGAAAGTATTTTTGTCATTATCTGTTGCCACAGCAACAGCAGAAGTGATAACATCGTCTGAAGTTTTAGAATTGTCAGCTATAAGCAAATCGTTTATCAACTTATCACACTCTGGATCGAATAAGTTAACAACGTAGCATCCGGTAGGATCGCGAGAGATCACTTCAACTTGAAGTAACTTCTGATCACAAAGTTCAAACAGTTGATCTCCATCCAGCTTCTTCACATCCTGAAGTTTACAATGAAACGCTTGCACAGGTAACTGTAAAAACTCTTTTTGTATTACTCCTAATCTGTCACATGAAATCCACTCTGAATTTCCATAGTCAACATATCGAACGTGAACACGTTCATCACTATACTCAATAATACAAGCTCTATACCACCTATCATCTTCTGAGAACATACCAAGACATGGAAGTCCTTCCTTCAATTGTGGAAAGTCAAGTTTCTGAAATTGCCCACGATCAGAAATACTAGTCATGAGTGCTTCCAATTCCTTTTCTGTGACAGAAAGCTGTAACCACAATTTTTCATCTGATTCTGTTGACAACAGGTATACTGGCTCTCTGGTTCCTAAAACTGCCTCTGAAAAAGAACCTTTATCTTCCACAAATCCTTGATTTTCCTGTTGGACTTCATGTTCTGCACTAGGTTTACTCTGATTTATTCCAAACTGATCGAGAGTGTTTATGCATACTCCCTCGCAGACCAGCTTCACAAGCCACTTGTCATCTTCCTGGGTCACAAAAGATGCAGTGATTGGTTTGTCACAAAGCGTATTGTTAAAGAAACTAACGTCACCTTCAGTCCATTTTAATTTTTCTACATCAGCCATTCCACAGTGTATTGATTGTCGTGGTAGAATCCTAAGCTCTTGTCTTAAATGTTTAACTGATGACAATGCTACAACTTGTGTATTTCCATAATCTACAAACTCTACTTCCACGCACGAATCAGGTAATACTTTTCTTACTATGGCCCGATACCATTGCTGATCTTCATCAAATTTGGCACAGCAGAGTGAGTTGACAGCAACAGTTAATGATTCATCCGAAGGTCCAAGGTTGGAATATATCGATTCAATTTTTGTCATTATGGTATCAATATCAGCTGAGGACTCGGAAAATTGGATATAAAAACTGCTTGGATCATTAGTGTGAACAAGAAAGACTTCAGCAGTCTGCCCTTCTTTAACATCAATTGATGCTACTTCTCTTTCTTCGTCAGCCACTGGAATATCTACACTGGTTTCTGAATGAGGAGTTGAGATTAACTCTTCAGCCTTGTTAATACACCTGCCATCATGTTCAAGCAGCACCATCCACTTTTCATCTTCTTGCTCAATAAATGTTGCTTGAAGAGAAGTATCAAGAAGTGCTTCTATCAATGACGTTTCTTTATCTTTGCAGTCCCTTTTTACATCCACTAATCCACACTTTACTGCTTGGCAAGGAGGTTTTGCAATATCCGGAGTGAGTTTCTTCAGCAAGTTCAAAGGAACTGTGTCAGAGTTCCCATAATCAACAAACTCGACCTCTACTTGTGAATCTGGTAACAGTCTTTTCACAACTGCTCGATAAAAACAATTATCTTCAGAAAATTTTACACAGCACACAGAACCAACATCACAATTCTCCAACATAAAATCCATAGGTCCAAGACTTTCGTAAATTTCTCCAATCTTGTTTGTTATTTCTTCCAAAACTTTTGCTGTTTCCGATATCTGAACATAGAAATCATTAGGACTATTAATGTGACTGATGTACACCTCAGTTGTCATTCCTTTGGTGAGCTGTGCATAACTTAGTTCCAAGGTTGTTGTTATGGGCTCTCTAACATCACTGTCTTTGGATTTCAGCATGTCAATGACAGAAACGTTATTTTTTTCAAGAGCCACAATCCACTTTTTACCATTCTGTGTTAAAAACTTGGCTGAAATTTCTTCCTCACTGTTGGCCAGCTCTTCAAAGAAAACAATGGCAGTGCTACTCCACTCCTCATCTGGATCACCAAGAGAACAACAAATCGCTTGCCTTGGAAGTGACAAGTATTCTTTCTTAAGTTCCTTGATTCTGGCAGTTTTCACTGTTTCACTATTACCAAAATCAATGAACCGGACTAGTGCTTCTTGTTTACCATCTAACACGTTCTCAATAACAGCTCTGTACCACTGACCGTCCACTGAATATTGCACACAGCAAGGCATACCTACATCAAAACTACTCAAAGGACACTCATTAGCAGAGAGTGAGTGGTACTCCTTTGACAAGGCTTCCAAAAGATCATCCACAGTTCCTGCTGAAGAAACAAATTGTATGTAAAACTCTCCGGGATGTTCCACATGTGAGATGTAAACCTTTTCTTTCTGTCCTTCAACAATGTCCATGGTAATAAATTCGTTAGGCAGAAGGGGGTCTGCTGTCAACGGTTTTTCTCCTGCTGTAGCATCACACAGTCGCTCAGAAATACTAATACTTCCATCTTTCAATTTGACGTTCCAAATGCCATTGTCGCTACATGTAAACACAACAGTGAGGGCTTTTTCTTCAACTAAATTCTTGAATAGTTCATCTGCATCAGTACCAAGCGTTTTCTTTCCTGTATCTAATTTGCAGTGGACTGCTTGTTTTGGAAAATTGGCAAACTCTGCTTTGAGTGGTTTCACATTGTTAACTTGCACCGTGTCACTATTACCATAATCAACAAATTCTACTTCCACTTCTGTATCTGATAGATCCTTTTTCACCAATGCCCTGTACCATCCGCCATCACCAGCAAACTTAGCAACACAGGTTGACCCAGGTTTAATGCTATCCACAGGAAGCCCATCAGTATCACCACTACTGTAGACTGCTTCCATGTCATCCATTAGTTGACAAAGACGGGGAAAAGAGTCGGATAATTGGATAAAGAAATCTTGACTGCTATATGTGTAGCTGACATAACCCTCAACATCAGCACCAATGTTCAACTGTACTTCAGAAAAGCCACAAACTACATTGTCACTCTGTTTCAACTTCTCAGACGATGGACCATCTACAACAACAAGAAAGTATAGTACTTCAAGTGCCTATAAAGCGAAAGTGTTTTTGGTTTTTTTGAAAAGATCATGAGAAGAAAGACAAACACTACAGGCAAAAATACTGAGAGTAAATTGTAGATACTAGGCGTCTGGAAAGATTCAAGTTCTGTGGCTAGCCATTAAGATGCAAATTAGCAAATGTCACGCATTATTTTGTTTGCTTCATACTGAGAATATATTAGAGAATAATTAAAAAATCAAACTTACTCAATATAAAAATAGTTTACAACTTGATAAAATAATTTCTAAATAAAAATAAAATCATTTACTTGTAACAGCTTGAGTTTGAATTCCGTGCTGTGAATTGCAGTATCAAGATTTGAGCTAAACTTGCTATTTTCCCTCATGCCGCTTTTAAGTCATTGAAATTTTCTGTATTTTAAACTCTTTAATGATCTCTTTAGAAATGTAAAAACATTTTCTCAGTTTATAGGCACTTTAAAAAAGCTGTGTCACAATGATTTTGTTGTTTTGAGTCGATTTTTCGTTAAAATCATGACTTAGTAGTTTTACTTCTGCACGAAATGTTTTAGATAAATTATGAGGTTAATATTTATTGAAATGTTTTAAAAAGCGCGACCCGTAAGTTATTTGGTATTTTTTTGGTAAGATAACATCAAAACTTAAAGAGTTTAGCATAATTTTTCAAGTTTCAATCAATTTCTATCTTTGCCATCCGTAGCAACAAATGAAACATAATAAATGTCATAATAAATGATAGCAAATATATATTTTATTGTGTTAACGTTTGGAATATTGTAAAATCAATAAAAGAAGACCACAATTTTATTTAAAATATACATCTGGAAAAGCAACGTCTATCTGCACGTAGGATCAACATTAATTGCAAAACATTAACTGCAGGAGTTTTTATCAGGGAAGATAATTGATGCTGAAAAGATGACAAAATTTAGATATCAAATATAATCAACAAAGTATACAACTTTATGAGTATATACACATATAGCACTAATTTGTTCAAAACTGGCACCACTCACACAATGTACCACAACTACAACATACATAAACTTAAGAGTCTCAGAACAGGTTATTTAAATTCACATTGTAAAAACACATCCTAAGTTTACAACAGCTACTAACCTTGATGCTCGGCAGTCTTTGTCAATACACTGTCACTAATACACGTTGTGCCATCTAGAACTTTCACTTCGTATTTATCAGCCTTCTGTGCCATTAGTTTTACAGATACTTCTTTCTCTTGTTCACCACCATCATCCATTTTTTCTCTCGTTACATTTTCCAGCATTGCTCGTTGTTCATCTGTCCAGTCTTGTTTACTCAGATCCAAAGAACACTCGATAGCTTGGACTGGTAGTGTCATGTATTTGGGTTCAATAGACTTGAGGTCTTTGGGTTTTATAACTTCTGTGTTTCCATAGTCTACAAACTGTACCTCTACACTGTTGACTGTTAATCTTGTAACTTTCGCACGGTACCAAAAGCAATCTTCACTGAACAAAGCAACACAAGGCTGCCCAACTACAGGTGACACTAAACAGCTTTCAGTTCCATCCAAATGAGAATAGCTGCTGTTCAAATCATTCATCACTATAAAAAAACATAAAAATTTGATTTGATTTTAAAAAGTAAATAATATATTGGTTTCATTAGATGGCAAATACAGGCGATTAACACTGTCTATTGAGCCTCCAACTACCGGTTACTTGGTATATTTACAGATGAAGATTTTAGTTACAAAGAGCAGATAGAAGTGCTTACAACTTATAGCGGCATTTGGTTTTGTAAGTTTTAGTAAGTTTTGTAAGTTTTAGTAAGTTTTTCTTTGCATTTTAATACCTTCAAACCAAAGTGCTTCCTGCAAATTTTACTCAACTCAGACATGTCAGTCTTCTACTTTCAAAATCAATTGTAACAGCAATGGCTTGTTTGGTGGTAAGAAATGCATTAATAGGATTTTACAGCTTCACAAAACTTCCAGTGCGCTAAAAGAAAAGAAAGCCCCAAATTGCTCAGCTACTGTATGTGTCTACTCTAAATTCAAACTGTGGTAAATCGATAGCTATCAAAGTTTAAATGAAAATATGTCATGTAACTTATTCAATAAGAGCAAAAGCTATATCCTTTACGAGCCTAGTTACCTATGGAACCTGCACTTATCTACGGTTTCTTTGGGTTTAAGCAGATGAGAATCTTTGACTTCCCCTGGACAGAACACAAATCCATCACAGGTTATCTCCCAGCAAACGCTGATACTCATTTATCTTACCCAAAGAATGAAAAGCTCAGTTAGCTTAGCCAGAAAAGAAGGTCGCACAAATATTCAAATCTTATCAAAGCCTACGAATGAACAGAGGCCCTTGTAGCTAGAAGGTAGATATCTAACCATGCCAACCCCAGAAAATAAACAGCACAAAAAATCATAGTTACACAGTATTTTGCTGTCATTTGGACGAGATTTTGCGGACAACTCAAGTTCTTTCTAAACTATTGGCTGATACTGACGTACACCATTTTGCAATGTTACTTAATGACATGGCAACAAAGGTTACAGTTCAAGCCATGGCTCTCACTTAACAGCTCAACAAATATTAAACAACTATGAACCAACATCAAATCGTTCACTTACATTCATCCAACTCAGTGGATCTCTCAGTCAATTGACAGAAAAACTCTCCAGGTGTTGTGATTGAAGTAACAAGAGCTTTCTTTTCATCTCCAACCATCAATACAGGGTTACTATAATCCAACTTCTTGGCTTTAGTTTGGCTACGAGATGATGTTGGCAACATTGCAGTGCCCTCGTGTTTTCCAGACTGCTCCATAATCAGTCCATTTTCCTTGAGCTTTTCAAGTAACTTTACGGTGCCATCCACCAATTCAACCTTATATGGTGGTTCATGAGTCACAAAACTTGCCATCAAGGCTTTTTCTGCTGTCATTTGCTCAAAGGTTCCAGCTGCCTCTGACGACCAATTCTTTCCATCAAATGGCTGAGCACCTGACAAACAGCATTCAATAGCAAAGGGCGGAGACTTTGTAAAGTCTTCTTTCAACTCTTTCAATTCTGGTAACGGTTTTGTTTCTCCATTACCATAGTCAATGAAACGAATCTTGGCTACTCCTTCAGGCAAAATATCCTCAGTGACTGCACGGTACCATGATCCATCTTCTGAGAACTGTGTACAGCACAAATCACCAGAGGACCATTCAGATCGAGTGAAATCTTCTGGAGAAAGAGCTTCATAAACAGTTGCCAGATCATTCATCATTGCCTCTAGCTTCTCTTCTATACCTTCAACCTGGCAGTAGAATTTTGCTGGTGATACCACTGTGGTAACATACACAGTCTCAGAGGAATTAACAATGGTGGTCTTGAGTTGTGACAACTTTATAGGCTCTGATTGTTTTGATGATTCTGCCACAACTGATTTGGGTCCACCTGATTGCAGTTGAGCAAACTTTTCTTCAACTAACTGAAGTCCAATGTTAACATCTTTATTTTCATCAGATGTGTCATAAAGTTCTACTTCCATAGCATTGCCATCTTAAGAAGAAAATAATAAAATGTTATTACAATTTGAAATAGTACTAAAATCTTCAAAATACTGCAAGTGTCAAACAAGTAAACAAAAACATACAACATAAATTATCAACAATAATTATATTCTAAAAGTACTGAATACTGCCAGACACCAAAAATGGGCCAAATCAGGGCTCGACACTAACAGTAGCCAACTAGCCACAATCAATCAATCAATGCAATTTTGTTCCGGGTTTATCCCCATAAACGGGGGTCGCCGGATTTACGTCACTTTGGTTGCAATCTCTCGAACTCTTACTATCCAAGTAGCCACAGACTAGAAGAAATTCAGTACGGGCTAGTAGATTTTCTATATCCACTTACCACTTGGCTAGTAAACAAAATGAAATTCACTGAGCTAGTTCCTGTTTTTCTCAAAGAAAACATAACAGAATTTTAACACTTGGCAAGTAAAAAACTTCTTTGGCAAGTTATCACTAGTCACTAGGTTAGTAAGACAAAAAGATAGCATCAAATCCTGTCAAATCTCAAATCCGTTCAACTCACACCAAAGTCAATTCAGTCCAACTCTTGGTCAATTTCCCCGAATCTGTGACTCATTTCAAAAGGATTTATGTTCGTGGTATTTTTGGTGTAGCATTATTAGTTAAGCAACTAATAATGCTTTTTAATCACATGCTTTCACCAGAATTAAAAAATAGATATTGAAAGTTCAAAGTCACAAATCATTTTCTTGAGTAAATAAAATTAAACTAGGGTGTTCTTGCTACCTTTGTTGGTCACAGAATGTCTAAGAAATCACAACTGCCATTGATTTAACAATCAAGACAATTACATATATGAGCAGAATCAAAAAGGCATTAGGCAAATGAATTCGTGAAAATTGACTCAAAACTACAGTAAATTGACTAGGGACATTAATCCTAGGGAAAGTAATATGTTACAAATTAAAATATTTTCATTTTGCATGCTTTTCTAAGTTACTGTATATTAGCAATTATAATTCTTTCTAAATAAATTAGGTAGTGTATGAATGTAATAGCTCTCTTATGCTGCTTGTACTTGTTATCTTTCACTAGATATTAAGTACTTTATTTTTATTTACTGCAAACCCTCATTTTTTTTACAAAAAGGAGCCCCAAATTCACTAATTCACTAATCGAGATTTTAACAAAAATATGCGCAAAAGACTTCACAGAAGGAATTTTGAAGATTGCCAAATCATTATTCAAAGTTAACACAAGCACAAGTTCATACAAAAAGTGTTCTATTACACAATTAGTATGTATAATTATACAGTTTCAAGTTCAAATTGGATTTAATTTGTAGAAGTGAGTTTTTCAAAAAGCTGAAATTGCATGAACCACTTTGGCAATAGATCAATTTCAATATATCAAATTTCAACTTGGGCTCACGACTTAGGAGAATAAAACAAAAAAATCCCAAAAAGCATTGGCAAAATGATCATTTATTTCTCTCATTCCCCTAATACTTGGGTAGAACGTCTTGTTTTATCTAACAACAGCATGCTACAGATATAATACAGCATAAAAGCATAACAAAGTTTGCCGCGCAAACAAA
>JAPEIX020087891.1:0-10587 GCA_026122405.2 Zoanthus sansibaricus | reverse complement strand
CGATTTTCTTGATGCTAATTCAAATACGTCACTTGGAGATGAGCCTAAACGCAAACTCGCCGACGTATTTGAAAAAGGAACAATTCTTCGCATGGTGTCCGGCCGCCATACATTTCTTTAGAATTCTTGTATCTTAAAACAGCTATGTTTCGTTAACTATTGATCGGTTTAACATCAAACTTTGGGATTTTGCTATTTACAGTGAGGTCTTTCTTTTTATGTTGGTCATATTTAGTAATTATAAGATTTAAGGGACTTGTACCCAGGCTCTCTCGACATGAAAGCCGGCAAAGGATAAAACTAGTAAGATCACTTATGGCACACGTTGGACATTGAAAACAACTGATATACGTCTTATGTATTAAACATTAGCCTCTGGCTAGGAAGAATGGGCAACCACTTCCTTTGCAATAAACGTTAAAGTCCCTATATTGCTTATTTTTTTATCATTTAGATGAAAAGTCGAACCCTTCAGTAATACTAAATTTCAAAAATTAAACATTTCTCTGTGGTTCTTGTGACTGTTTTTGAGTTTTGAAACGTGCAAATAAAACAGTTTTGGGACAGCTGCCATTTTTGACCAAGCATTATTCCATTATGAAGTCCAGGTAAAATGACGTAGGAGAAGGTACTTGTGCAGCTTCCGGTTCAATATTAACACTGTCAACACAAATTTTTTTTCGTTTACGGTTTAAAGCACAGCGAGAAAAAGAAATTCAGTTTTAAGTAATTTAATTGTTACATTTTTCCTTGTGAAACACTAATGACAATGAAGGACGTTTGACTACCGCTACGTCACAGGTACCAGTCCCCTGCGCTCGGTCAAAATTTGAATTCCTAACTTCTTTTGAATAAAAAGCATACTTAGGTTCGGAATTTTTCTTCGGTTATTCGAATTCTGAGTTCATAGACGACCATAGTTTTCATTTTAAGATTTAAAAAAAAAGCGATATAGGGACTTTAAAACAAAATTACCTTTTATAAATAATGGGGGAGGGTGCCTCGCGGGATAGGGGCACCGTAAGTAGTAGGAATTACCTTCTCTTTTGTTTTATGCGTTTTGTTCTACATGTTAGATAAGGTGACCCTGGGAGGTAGCGTTTCCCTATACGATTAAGCCAGGATGCCCCTAGAGCCTAGGGGTTAGGGTTCACTTTAGTTGATGTAAGCCCTTGCAAAATGAAATGGTATGGCTAGCTCGGAGGGCTAGGGATATGTCTTGTTGTAATCAGCCATTTAAAGGCGACTTTCATCATACTTTAGTACATTTAAAATAGATCCACGTACCTGAAAAGCGGCAGATAAGGATGAGAGAATGACAAGAATTGCGTTTGCCGCCGAAATTTGGTTGCGATCCACTAGTTTACTAAACGTAGCGACCACCCCATAAAACTTGATATTATAGGAGAGGGTGGCTCTATCTATCATGTAGAACTACGCTATATATTTGCAACCCTACAAGGTGGGGCGCCCCTGTTCCCCCAAGGCATTCTCTTTCCATGTAAAAGGCAGTTAGTAAAAATACTTATAATTGCAATGTTGCACTCACAGGAGGGTTATCCTACTATATTAGGGTGATAGGGTTATTATCCTACTATAGTAGGGTGACAGGGTTATCCTGCTATAGTAGGGTGATAGGGTTATTATTCTATAGTATAGGGTGATAGGGTTATTATCCTACTATAGTAGGGTGATAGGGTTATCCTACTATAGTAGGGTGATAGGGTTATTATCTTACTATAGTAGGGTGATAGGGTTATCCTACTATAGTAGGGTGACTCTCCTAGAAGGGTGACCCTAACTCCATGTAGACAGGTCCTAAGACAAAGTCTTTCCTCATTCAAAAGAAACCCCGGCATTCACTTTGTTAAGCAAGATTCCTCGAATTTGAATTGGAATAGTCTATGATAATGAGTGCGTATAAGAAACTGATATTGTTATTTAGTATATTGATAGAAAATAATATATATTTACTAGGTCATATTATTTTTTTTAAAAAAATTGAAATAAAAACCTTTGCATTTGGAAACTGTGTCGTTTACACTGGGGACTGCCTGGAGGGTTTTACGAAAGTCGCGAAGTCGATGCGATCAGCACTGATCGATTATACATTACTTTAAATGACAGAGATTACCATAAACATAAGCTATGTAAAAAGCTTAAAAAAAAGTTAAATACTTTATGAAACTGGCGCTTATCTCCTGTTTCTTTCTAAACGTTGGTTTCGCCAAATTACCAACTGAAGAACGTTTCCAGAACCAGTTTGGTTCCAGATATCGGGTCTCGTTTTTGTGTACGTGCATAGAACTATAATAAAGAATACCGTGTACAAAATGCCATATCACGTAGGATCTGAGAAGATCAACCAGCTACGAAATGTAAGAAACTTGAGTGAAATAAAATGAATAGCTGGAAAACTACGTTGAAATTAATTTGTCAGTGATATTGGTTATCATATTGGTTCACTGACAAATTAAATTCAACGCAGTTTTCCGGCTATTCACTTTATTTTACTAATTAGGGGTTAAAATAAAAAGTGCAATATGTTTTAAGAGATCTCATTGTTTCAGGTAAGTTTTTAACTTTGTTCTTGCTCGATTTTGCCTCGAAGTATTAATTTGTGACGTCCTTGCTCCACCAACCTTGAGAATAGTCAAAATTGTGGCTCATTTCGTAAATCTTTTTATTTGGTTTTTTGGCAATGTCAGTTTTACAACAAAAAAAAACACACAAATAGCCGTTAGAAACAAAAATAAACGCATACTTAAAAAAAGAAAAAAAAACAAATGAACTGGGAATCTTAAAGCAGTAATTAATTTTCATTAACAAATGGCTCTTGTACCGTTGCGGACCATCTTACATCAACTGGTCTTAACTTAAAATGGGATCATTTTGATAATTAACTGAAGGGCAATCCGACATTCATTGTAAACGCGAGACACTGCTGATCACAAAATTAAAGCAGACCTTAAATGAATATGGCAGCAGCGGACAGCTGTGTTTCTTATTAACCATTTGTACATCTTCCCATAATCCTTTGCGCCTTGGAGGGAATGGTTAGTAATTATTAAGTTTACTGTATGGCAACTTGTAGTAAGAGACATTCTATTGATTTATCGACATTTCGCACGTTTTCGGATACTTTGATACTATGAAGCCAATTATCTTTTTGTTCCTCGATGTACTTCTCATTGCCGGCCCAGATGGTATTCCTTTCAGCTTGTTACAAACAACGTTTTTAATAAAACTTTTTTTAGCGACATGTGAAGAAAATCAACTGATATAACTGGCAACCTACCAGCCTTTTTAGCTTTAAAAAATACGAAAACGTGCGAAAGGTCGATAAATATTAACATGTCTTTCACCACAAGTCGCCATACAGTAAACTTGACAACTACTTTCCCTCCTAAAACGCAAAGGATTATGGGAGGATGTGCAAATAGCCAATTATTTTATTTTTTCACCTTTATAGTTAGTTATTAGTTATTAAGTTAGTGATCCTGTATATTTAGATCTACTTAACCTCGAATTTTGTTTTATTAGTCACTTTTGAAGATGTATATTGAAGTAAACGAAACGTTACGTAATAGAAACATTTTCAAGTACGTGTTTATATACAGTATATATAATCTGATGTTTGTCACAGCTGTTTGTGTGTTGGACTCATTTTTCACCTTTTTTATTTTTACACGTTTCATCAATACTTTAGAACAAATAAAATTGAAAAATGGAAGGTAAAATTGAAAGAAACCAAAGAAAATTATTTGACGTTCAAGCAATGTTATTCGCAATTGTGACTAATGTATATACACAATATGAAATCCTCCTTTGCTATCTCAAACCAGATTTGAATCCAGTGTTAGTTCAGTTAACAAAACAGACAAGTATGAAAGGTCTGAATCTTTTGTATAATCATTAAATATAAGATAGTTTGCATATTTCTTTCTTATTCTAAATTTCAGTTACGTGAAAGCATTACCTAAAACAACTTCAGAATTTGGTTTAATTGCATGCATATTGTAAGAGGTTCATTTTTAAGACTTACATACTTAAGAACAAAACTTTTATCAAACGAAAACTTCATAATTAATTTTGAATAAAATCATAACAAGCTTTTACAATTTAAAGATTTAATTTTCTTAAGAGTGCTAAGCTTATAAAGAGGTTTATTGTTGAATGTTTAAAATCAAAAGTCAATTAATTCAAGTTCACACAGGTTTGCACCAATTAGCAAAGAGTTTTCACAGGATGTTCATAAGAGGTATTCATTTACATTAGTAGGATTTCAATGTCGAGTCTTTAATTTTGTTACACAAACATAAAGAATTTCTTTCTCAATACAAAACCAATTCCCAAATCTTTAGAAATAGAATATAGACTGATGTGAATCTGATAGTTTTTTTGTAATTGAGAAAAAAAAAACTGACTAAAGTTTTTACTTTTAAGGAATTCGTTCACCAGCAATGAGAGAGAAAACAAACAATATTAGGAAAACATTTAGCGTCTGTTAATTAGTTTGTTTAATTAATCCCGTTTGAGATGTGTATTTTGAAATTCTTATAAAAGTGAGGTTAATATTTAATTGCGTTTCCAAAAACAAGTTTAAAAAAGCAGTTTCCAATATGTGTAATGTTACGAGAAAAACTTTAATGAATTCACAAAATGTACATGATCGTATTCCTATCAAAAAATCTTTTGTTCTCTAAACTTTCAAACAGCTGCTTGCAACCAAACAGCTTTTATTTTAAGTACAACTTTTTGAAATAAGTCATATAATAAGGAGTTAATGTCAACTAGAACATCCTTTCAAAAAAGAACATAAACAAGATACATATTATAACTCTACTAGTATAAGTCGTGTCATTTTTCAGAGACAGTGAAGATAAAAAAACTCTTCCAGGGCCAGTGGCTTCCCTTTAATTTCGTAATTATTTGAATTTCTATTAAGAACTTAAAGGTTTTGTGAGTTGAGGTTAATCTAAACTAAACAATGTTTAATTTTAGTATGAACATAGGTTTCATGTCAAACTTCACCAACACTTCTTCAACACCTTCTCTACCCCTCCGGGGAACAGTTCTGGTTGTTGTTGAGTCATCCATCTTCCTCATCCTCAACATCGGAGCCTTTGTCGGTAATCTGCTAGTCTGCCTGGCGCTTTTCAGAAATCCCTCACTACGTACAGTCACCAACAACTTCATTTTCTCACTGGCTCTCACAGATTTACTCATGGCAGTAGCTGTGATGCCGGTTTTTACCGTTTGCTCTTTCATTAACAGATGGATATTGGGATACCTTGCTACACAAATAATAATGTGTTGCTTTCTCACTGCTTTACTCGTATCAACTTCGACGATGATGCTTATAGCAATCAACAGATATTTCCAAGTTGTCAGACTAACTCTATACCAAAAGATTTACTCCAAGAAAAGTTCTGTAAGAATGTCGGTCACAGTTTGGGTTGCAGCATTAGCTCTAGTTGTCAGCCAAGCAGGTTTTGGAATTCGTTTTCAAAACAGTAGCCTTCATCCTACACATAATCGTTTGACCTATTCCAACGGTTTTGCACGTATTTATAACATAATTATAATTGCTTTTTGCACAACTGTTACCAACTTTGTTGCTGCTTTTTGTTACTGGAAAGTTTACAAAACCATTCGTCATCATAACACGGCTGCCGCTCCGTCCTCACGAGGAGAAAACTCTCCGTATGGAGTGAATGAAGCCAGGATAACCAGATTACTAACTGTAGTAGTTGTTAGCTTTTATCTTTGCATGGTCCCTGGGTATGTTTTTACAGTTTTGAGTAATCTAAATTTGCTTCCTTCGTCTGTATCGAAGTATCATGCTTTCTTGCGCAATTTTTCAATTTTTACCAGCAGTGTCGTTAATCCGATTATTTATGGAGTAATGAATCAATCCTTTCGATTAGAATTTGTTAAAATAGTTCGTTGTCGATAGCTTGTGACTTAAAAACAATAATTACAGACAACGATTTCCGGCCGGATTTGATGAATGGTGTTTTGATCCAAATTTAACACCATTCCTTCCAAACTAAGAAATACAGTTTGCTTTAATTTAAACATTTACTTAAGCAAAATGTAAAAAATAACAAGTAAACCAATAGTTATTTCATGTTTGTACAACTATCGAAACGGAATTTCAAAGTTTGCCACTATACATTCAAGTTGTTATCCAAGCCGATAGTTAAAAACGTATATGGAAAACTTTTCAACAGAAATGTTTTTGTGTTTCAAAAGGGTTTCAAAATATCTTCTTATAAAAGCAGAAAGAAAATATATTCGTCTTAAACCAAAAAGTCAAAGAGTATTTTCTTAATGTTTCAAATATGTGATCCGTTATCGAACTCTTGAATTTTTCTTCATTTGTATAGCGCTTAGAACATAGCTCATTAGGTTAGCGCTTTATAAATGTGTATATTATTACTATTACTATTATTATCATTATTACTATTATTATTATTATTGTTATTATTATTATTATTATTATGTTATTATTATTAGTAGTAGTATGAATAATTTTGTAAAACATATAAATCATAAGAGAAAATCAATGATTCCAGAACAGATTACTATAAATGTAACCCATATAACAAGTTTAATTAGTTTCACTAGAACAGCGTACACTAATTAGGGGTATAGACTATAATGAGGAATACCGTGTACATAATGCCATATCACGTAGGATCTGAGAAGATCAACCAGCTAAGAAATGTAAGAAACTTGAGTGAAATAAAATGAAACGCTGGAAAACTCCGTTGAAATTAATTTGTCAGTGATATTGGTTATCATATTGGTTCACTGACAAATTAAATTCAACGCAGTTTTCCGGCTATTCACTTTATTTTACTAATTAGGGGTTAAAATAAAAAGTGCAATATGTTTTAAGAGATCTCATTGTTTCAGGTAAGTTTTTAACTTTGTTCTTGCTCGATTTTGCCTCGAAGTATTAATTTGTGACGTCCTTGCTCCACCAACCTTGAGAATAGTCAAAATTGTGGCTCATTTCGTAAATCTTTTTATTTGGTTTTTTGGCAATGTCAGTTTTACAACAAAAAAAAACACACAAATAGCCGTTAGAAACAAAAATAAACGCATACTTAAAAAAAGAAAAAAAAACAAATGAACTGGGAATCTTAAAGCAGTAATTAATTTTCATTAACAAATGGCTCTTGTACCGTTGCGGACCATCTTACATCAACTGGTCTTAACTTAAAATGGGATCATTTTGATAATTAACTGAAGGGCAATCCGACATTCATTGTAAACGCGAGACACTGCTGATCACAAAATTAAAGCAGACCTTAAATGAATATGGCAGCAGCGGACAGCTGTGTTTCTTATTAACCATTTGTACATCTTCCCATAATCCTTTGCGCCTTGGAGGGAATGGTTAGTAATTATTAAGTTTACTGTATGGCAACTTGTAGTAAGAGACATTCTATTGATTTATCGACATTTCGCACGTTTTCGGATACTTTGATACTATGAAGCCAATTATCTTTTTGTTCCTCGATGTACTTCTCATTGCCGGCCCAGATGGTATTCCTTTCAGCTTGTTACAAACAACGTTTTTAATAAAACTTTTTTTAGCGACATGTGAAGAAAATCAACTGATATAACTGGCAACCTACCAGCCTTTTTAGCTTTAAAAAATACGAAAACGTGCGAAAGGTCGATAAATATTAACATGTCTTTCACCACAAGTCGCCATACAGTAAACTTGACAACTACTTTCCCTCCTAAAACGCAAAGGATTATGGGAGGATGTGCAAATAGCCAATTATTTTATTTTTTCACCTTTATAGTTAGTTATTAGTTATTAAGTTAGTGATCCTGTATATTTAGATCTACTTAACCTCGAATTTTGTTTTATTAGTCACTTTTGAAGATGTATATTGAAGTAAACGAAACGTTACGTAATAGAAACATTTTCAAGTACGTGTTTATATACAGTATATATAATCTGATGTTTGTCACAGCTGTTTGTGTGTTGGACTCATTTTTCACCTTTTTTATTTTTACACGTTTCATCAATACTTTAGAACAAATAAAATTGAAAAATGGAAGGTAAAATTGAAAGAAACCAAAGAAAATTATTTGACGTTCAAGCAATGTTATTCGCAATTGTGACTAATGTATATACACAATATGAAATCCTCCTTTGCTATCTCAAACCAGATTTGAATCCAGTGTTAGTTCAGTTAACAAAACAGACAAGTATGAAAGGTCTGAATCTTTTGTATAATCATTAAATATAAGATAGTTTGCATATTTCTTTCTTATTCTAAATTTCAGTTACGTGAAAGCATTACCTAAAACAACTTCAGAATTTGGTTTAATTGCATGCATATTG
This sequence comes from Zoanthus sansibaricus, assembly GCA_026122405.2. Taxonomy (NCBI): domain Eukaryota; kingdom Metazoa; phylum Cnidaria; class Anthozoa; order Zoantharia; family Zoanthidae; genus Zoanthus; species Zoanthus sansibaricus. Next base: position 2,213 of record JAPEIX020087891.1, on the reverse strand, counting down.
TAAGAGGTTCATTTTTAAGACTTACATACTTAAGAACAAAACTTTTATCAAACGAAAACTTCATAATTAATTTTGAATAAAATCATAACAAGCTTTTACAATTTAAAGATTTAATTTTCTTAAGAGTGCTAAGCTTATAAAGAGGTTTATTGTTGAATGTTTAAAATCAAAAGTCAATTAATTCAAGTTCACACAGGTTTGCACCAATTAGCAAAGAGTTTTCACAGGATGTTCATAAGAGGTATTCATTTACATTAGTAGGATTTCAATGTCGAGTCTTTAATTTTGTTACACAAACATAAAGAATTTCTTTCTCAATACAAAACCAATTCCCAAATCTTTAGAAATAGAATATAGACTGATGTGAATCTGATAGTTTTTTTGTAATTGAGAAAAAAAAAACTGACTAAAGTTTTTACTTTTAAGGAATTCGTTCACCAGCAATGAGAGAGAAAACAAACAATATTAGGAAAACATTTAGCGTCTGTTAATTAGTTTGTTTAATTAATCCCGTTTGAGATGTGTATTTTGAAATTCTTATAAAAGTGAGGTTAATATTTAATTGCGTTTCCAAAAACAAGTTTAAAAAAGCAGTTTCCAATATGTGTAATGTTACGAGAAAAACTTTAATGAATTCACAAAATGTACATGATCGTATTCCTATCAAAAAATCTTTTGTTCTCTAAACTTTCAAACAGCTGCTTGCAACCAAACAGCTTTTATTTTAAGTACAACTTTTTGAAATAAGTCATATAATAAGGAGTTAATGTCAACTAGAACATCCTTTCAAAAAAGAACATAAACAAGATACATATTATAACTCTACTAGTATAAGTCGTGTCATTTTTCAGAGACAGTGAAGATAAAAAAACTCTTCCAGTGCCAGTGGCTTCCCTTTAATTTCGTAATTATTTGAATTTCCGTTGAGAACTTAAAGTTTTGTGAGTTTGAAGTTAATCTAGACTAAACAATGTCTAATTTTAGTGTGAAAATTGGTTTCATGTCAAACTTCACCAACGCTTCTTCAACGCCTTCCCTACCCCTCCGGGGAACAGTTCTGGTTATCGTTGAGTCGTCCATCTTCCTCATCCTCAACATCGCAGCCTTTGTCGGTAACCTGCTAGTCTGCCTAGCGTTTTGCAGAAATCCCTCACTACGTATAGTAACCAACAACTTCATTTTCTCACTGGCTCTCACAGATTTACTCATGGCAGTATGTGTGATGCCGTTTGTTACTGCTTGCTCCTTGTTTAACAGGTGGATTATGGGATACCTTGCTACGCAGATAATAATGTGTTGCTTTCTCACAAGTTTATTCGCATCAACTTCGACGGTGATGCTTGTAGCAATCAACAGATATCTCCAAGTTGTCAGACCCGACCTGTACCAAAGGATTTACTCCAAGAAAAGTTCTATAGTAATGTCCGTCACAGCTTGGGTTGCAGCATTAGCTCTAGTTGTAAGCCAAGCAGTTTTTGGAGTTCGCTTTGAAAACAGTAGCCTTCATCCTACACAACTTCGTTTGAGTTTTTCCAACGGTTTTGCACGTATTTATAACATAATTATTACTGCTTTTTACACAACTGTTACCAACTTTGTTGTTGCTTTTTGTTGCTGGAGAGTTTACAAAACCATTCGTCATCATAACACGGCTGCCGCTCCGTCCTCACAAGAAGGAAACTCTCCGTACGGAGTGAATGAAGCCAGGATAACCAGATTACTAACTGTAGTAGTTGTTAGCTTTCATCTTTGCATGGTCCCTGGGTATGTTTTAACACTTTTGAGTATTTTCAATTTGCTTCCTTCCTCTGTATTGAAGTATCATGCCTTTTTACGAAGTTTCCTATGTTTTACCAGCAGTGTCATTAATCCAATAATTTATGGAGTTATGAATCAATCCTTTCGATTAGAATTTGTTAAAATAGTTCGTTGTCGATAGCTGGTGACTTAAAAACAATAATTACAGAGAACAATTTCCGGCCTTATTAGATGAATGGTGTTTTGATCCCAATTTAACACCATTCCCTCTAAACTAAGAAATGCAGTTTGCTTTAACTTAAATATTTACTTCAGGAAAATGTAAAAAACAACAAGTAAACCAATAGTTACTTGATTTTTTCAATTATCGAAACAGAATTTCAAAGTTTGCCATTACACATTCAAGTTATTATCCAAGCCGATATTTAAAAACGTATATGAAAAACGTTTCAACA
>JAPEIX020087863.1:0-10590 GCA_026122405.2 Zoanthus sansibaricus | reverse complement strand
TACTGAGTTGTAGTAATAATAGTAGTAGTAATAGGAGTAATAGTAGTTAGTAGTAATAGTAGTAATAGTAGTAGTAGCAGTAGTAGTAGTAGTACTGAGTTGTAGTAATAGTAGTAGTAGTAGTAGTAGTAGCAGTAGTAGTAGTAGTAGTACTGAGTTGTAGTAATAATAGTAGTAGTAATAGGAGTAATAGTAGTTAGTAGTAATAGTAGTAATAGTAGTAGTAGTAGTAGTAGTAGTAGTAGTACTGAGTTGTAGTAATAGTAGTAGTAGTAGTAATTGATACATTACCTTGATTATGTTACAATAATGTTTCATTAATGCATAAACACAACCAACGATTAGCTTTGGAGGAAGATACTTCTGCGCTCGTTCAGTGAAAATATTACTTGATTCGTCACAATTGTTCGCACTTCTCGCATCAGTCTCCATCGGCCAAAGGGAAGGATCTTTGAAGTGTCCTGTTGCATTCTGGGAAGGATCCAACTGGAATTTGTCCGATAACAAATAGCGGAAAATAAAACGACGTAGGGCCGTCACGACGGCACCGATTGCAGCCTCTTCTTTTGGGTCCCCACAAGCTGTAATCTGTTATGAGTTAAACAAGGCAGATTTATGTTTGTTTTTATATTGTTCTAAGTTATCTGAATCATTCCCCTAGCTCCTTTCCTAACTGTGAATGATATAATTTAAAACCAAATGGGAGATTGCTTTTTAATACTAACTATTGGTGTGTAATTATTTTCAAGATATTTTTTTTCAACTTTGATATTCATAATTTCAAGTAACTTGCATTTGAAGTCGTCTTACATTCTTTGTTCGTAATTAAAGATTTTTAACTAAATTATTCATAGATCATTAATTAAGTGTTCTGGTCTGTTTTTATTCTGGATTTTGTTTCCCTATAATGGATGCTTGCACACACACACACATATATATACTTATTCAAAGTGCAGCTTAACTGGAAACAGGTTGAAAATAACTTAAAAACAAATAACTAACTGTCAAATTCACGGCAAAAGAAACGTTGCTTTTAGTTTCAGAACGATTACTCGTCAAAAACCGCTTTCAAAGTGGCAGCTGGAAGTAATTAATAAAGACCTAATGCTTGCGAAATAAACCGACCATAGATAACCGACCGGATAAATATTCGAGCCTAATTACACACACTCACTCACACACTCACTCACTCACACATTCACTCACTCACACACTCACTCACTCACGCATTCACTCACTCACACATTCACTCACTCACTCACACACTCACTCACACATTCATTCACTCACACACTCACTCACTCACTCACACATTCACTCACTCACGGCCATAGCATAGTGGCTAGGTCTCTACTAAGCACTATCCAAAAAAAGTGGTCCACTTACCACTTTGGAGTCTTGTGTAAGATCCATGCGGTACTTGTCGCGGATTGTGTCAGCGGCAGCTTCGGCTAACAAATCCTCCAGGCCTTCGTACAGAGCTACCACGTGACGTAATTGAAACTCTTTGGAAGGTTCTGGAAGCAGTTCTTTAGGAAATGGCCGGGAACTTGAAAGCCATCTAAAGAAATACATCGTTAGATGATTTTTCTATCTAAATTTTCTGATTTTTTCTTAGCGAAATTAGAGAATCTTAGTTTATCTTTTTTGTCACAGTCTCAATACATTGTGTAATACTAATGTTTAGAAGTTATGGAAAAACGAAAGTCTCTTTTACTTAACTTGAGGGGGTTACTCGCCCACATGAGGTAGACAGGTACGTGCCGCCCTATAGGGTATGGTTTTCGACCTCTAGAGTCTGGGATAGGGTATCGTATGTGCCTGAGGTCTGCGACAAGGTATCTAATTTGGCATGAGTTAGGGATCTAATAGTCTGGGATAGGGTACAGTTTTTGGTGTTGAGAGAGTTATGATAACAACTACGACATCAACAAAACGACTAGCATAGATGTGACGCCAGTCCCATAAGCACGCTAACGGGAATGGTACGGTTAGGCAGCTTTTAACCCATGTTTTCTTAGGGGTAGGGTATGATTTTTGATTTAATGGTCTGAGGTAGGGTATCAATTTTAAACATTCATAGGTTTGGGATAGGGTCAGGGTTATAAGCTTGGGACGGCACACCCCTACCCAAAAACTAATAGAGTATCAACCGATGGGGGGAGGGGTAGTTACTTTGTTAGCATTTGACTATGACCTTTTTTTATTCAGTAAATCACATCACGTGTTAGCAAGTGTGTTTCTAGTTATAAAAAATAAAATTTCACAAATGTATTTCGCCCACCCGCTCCTGGTGTTCCGGAGGTACACCGGTTCCGATCCTATCAGGGATTCTGATTTTCTTCAATCTTTTTTCCCCCGCTCGTGTTATGTTGATTAATTCACTGTTCACAAATTTCACATGTTATGATGCAGTGCAATCACTCCCTAAACCTTTGTTCACGAGCCTCGATATCACGAGGGCTAACAAACTTGAAATATTTTGAATTTCTTCATTATGTTACTAACCTGTCGGTGTAGTCTTCAAGTGATATTGTGTTATCTGAAGCACCAGTGGTCTTCAAAAGACAAACCACAACTTCCAAATGTTCTAATAAATCCTGGACATTTTTTAAGCTTCCTTTCTTGAGCCTGTCCAGTCCACTCTGAAGAATATCATCCAGCGGCTCCTGTCTTACATACTCTCCAAGTTCATTCAGAACGTCTGCGCATGTGTGGAAAAGGTCTTTGGAATAAGTGAATTCTCGTAAGTCGTCCTTGGTTGAGAAGTAAACTTTTCCTAACAAAAAACGTCCTGCGAGCTCCTTTTCAATCTTTCCAAAATCGTAAATGATCTCCTATAAAAAAAGACAAGCATTGAAACTGAAAATAGCTGTTTTAGCAATCCTATTTCATGTAACTACAAGTAATCAAAGGACAATGTTAGTGCGTTTGAATTTTATTAAGAACTCGAAATGCGCTGAGATTTAGGAAACACTTAACACACAAATGAAATAATGAAATTTTATTTCTCTTATTTGAAAAATGAGTAACAGCATATGCTGGGATCAGTGTCCCGTTTAACGCTATAAAAACCGGAGATACGCGCCGACTCCATGGGCCACTGGGCTCAAAATAGCTTTTTTCTTTTAGCTTTTTTAGCCGACTCGAACAGTACATGACGCTGTCACAGTGAAGTGAAGTAGTAAGCTGATGTTTCGAGAGTTATAGCCCTTCGTTAGAGCAACTGAAAATATTGAGAAAACAAGAGATTTATTATGTAGGGGTAAATAATTAACATATTAGAAGAGAAAAAAAGGCGAGGAATGGTGATAAAAGGTAAAAATGAACAACTAAGTTAAAGATAATATTAATAACATCAACAAAGTCTTAAACTCTTAGGATCCAAAACGCCAAGATAAAAAATTTCTGTTCCATTCCAGTCGCGCTCGTTATAGCCGTATTTTTCGCCTTACCTAACAACCGAACCTGACTGCGTCATGTACTGTCGTTTCATTCCCAATTTCAGGCCCTTTTTGTTTAAATGTCCATCAGCACTGACCCATAAAGATAAAAATTGCACTCATACGTTCAGTCGTCGTGTTGCGCCATTTTTGTATGTAAAATGCTTCATGAAAATTCCATAACTTTTACTGATCGACATCGTTTTCAAAACCAAGTCATAAAGTTTTACATTTAAATGACGCACTGCTAAAGAAAGCTAAAATTCCTCATCCTTAATAAAAAATATTTTTCAAACAAGTCATATGTGTTATTTATGTCCTCCTCCTCAATTAATTCTATATTTTAGAAGCTAAGCTAAATCCTTTACGAGCCATCAGGCCCATGGAGCCGGCGCTTTTTTCCGGTTTCTATAATGTTGGATGCCTGTCTTTGACTCTCAGTGGATGGGACACTAATCCATCGCAGGTTACCTCCCAGCAGACGTTGGTACTCAATTTTCGTGCTGCGAAAGAATGGAAAGCTGAGTTAGCAGAAAAGATGATCACAAAAATATTCAAATCTGGTATAACCTTATGGTTGGAAAGCAAGCCACACATGTCTGCCCATATTTTAGAATTACATTCAGATTCAGAGAACTTTTTGAAATTGAAATATTTACAAACTGCAATACATATGGTTGCTGTAGGAGAATTAAATGTTTTAATGCTCATTGACATGCATGGTTAGGTGGATGGATAAGGTTACCTTGCCGTGTCCGTATTCTGTATCATGATAGGAATGAAACAAAATGTCATCTGTCCACTGATAACTGATTACTTCCTTTTCTCTGGCATCCTGCAGACGGATAACCGGCAACCAGCTCAAGTCATCACTTCGTTTCAGAAAGTCGAGAGCTGCACAATCGCTTGTAGCAGCTAATCGCAAAACCTTCTCTTGAAACTCGTTGTGCATCCTTTGAAGGATCTAAATTTAATCAAATTATATTCAGCAAAACCTTCTGTTGTTTTTCTACCTTTCTTTTTCATATAAATCAATATTTATATCAAACTTTCTCTACCTATCAATTGAATCTACCGGCTATCAATCTACTTTACCTATCAATCTACTCTATCAATTAATCTACTCTATTAATCTACTCTATCTACTAATCTGCTCCACCAACCCATCCATCCATCCATAATATGGCTATATAGGTAAATAGCATTTTAATCCATGGCTTGCAGGTAGACCAAAGCTTGAGCCGGAATGTTTTAACCTTTGATGTAATAACCGAGTTTAAATAAGTTTTAATTTTATTATTATAAATATATTAAAAATTAACATCATCATCATCATCATTATTATTATTATTATTATCATCATCATCTACTGTGTATAATAGGGTAACCTCGCTCGCCATACGAATTCCCGTAGCTCAATATTAATGGTAGAGCGTCCGACAATTAAGTGAACGGAAGGTTATGGGTTCGATTCCCATCTGAAGTTCAGACACTTCTGATTTTCTTGTCCTAGAATGAATTTACAAATGTCATTTATTAGCTGAGCTTCCTGCTTGTGTATGTTTTCTTTTGTATCATTATTTCAATCAACTTCCCTCTTTTATCCTTTTCTATTTTTTACGACGATTTCGACATTCTTATCTATACTTAGCTTCTGTTGTCTGTGATATTCTCTAAATTATTTTCTTGCAAATATTGGAACTACTCATGATATGATTAGTCATAAAATAATCAAGCAGTGTAAATGTAACCTTGAACAATAAACTGCACGTATTACTGTTCGCTGTAAAATGTTTTCATTTAAATCATCGAATCTTTAGAATTGGACCAAGAGGACGCTCTTTCATTAACATTTTTGAAATGTCACGTAGATTATTTTTTAACATAAATAACCTAACGTTTTATATTTTTTGATTTTCGAATTATTTGTAAATTTACGAATAAATTTTTAATTGCGGCAATTCTTTTCATATAGAATTAATCAATCAGAGAAGTTCCGAAGATAATAATTAAATCATTTACCTTAAGAGCGATGTAAAGATATCTTCCACTTTTCTTACTGTCCACCAAACACGTCGATACCGGTGACAACTCATTTAGGTACGGGACGTTTTCCGCCTGCCCAAGTTCGTCTTCAACAAGCCGTCTAGCATTTTGCCAAGACTCCTTGAATTTTTTGAACGCGTTCTTAAGACGGTTGAGTACGGAGTCAGTCACGTCATCCGATCCAATTTGTCCATTTATAACTTCATCAATGGTGATCTTTTCAGCGTTGTCACGACTTAGTCGATGTGAAAGGAAGTTTTCTAACATCCTCGTCCAGTTAACCAACGGAAATAGCTCGCTTACGTACGACAATGTGGTAAGATTATCGAGGAATAACCCTAGCAGGGGATGTCTTCTTTTCTGCTCCTGAAAAGATACATGTGAAGAAATTACTTATTTGAACTTTCCAAAAGAAACAAAGAAAGCTCGTTACTTTATTAAATAGAAATCAACTTTGTTCAGCAGTGTGATTTAAATTTCAAAACACAATATTGCATGCACGCTTCACCAAAATTCAAGATAGCCATTTTAGTTTTAGGATGAGCTACAAAAATAACCTACAGGCGCAGTCAACATCACACCCACTTGTTCTTTTAAGCAAACGCAGGTTCAAACGACAATATAACAGCTCAATCTACAAAATCAGTTGCAGCGCAACCAAAAAGCATTTCACAAAATTATAGCATAACCAAAGCTAAAAACGTGAAGAAGTACTCATTATAGTTTACGTAAATATTAATTTCGGCTACTTGGATTTTGCTTATCTAACCTCGGTTGCAAGATAGTACTGAGCTTTTAGATTTTCCAGGGACTTCGGTTTAGTTGAACGAAACAATCGCGGAAGATACAAGTTCCTTTCCTTAATGTCGGTAATGTGTATCCAGTCATCCTTTTCTTCGATCCAGTCCTCGATACTTTTCCTGTTTCCTGTCTCCTTTCTTGTTCTAAAAGGAAACAGAGCTCTACAGTGTTTAGATATCAAAAACGAAATCGATGTCATAAAATATATAGAGGATATTACATGCCCGCGCGGAGATACGAATTTTACCTTCAAGTGTTGAAAAAATATCTCACTTGTTCACTGCGCTCACTCGTGACATACTTTCAACACGAGAAGATAAAATTCGTATCTCGAAGCGGACACGTAATTTTCTTTTTATCATGTGGACCCCCATGCGCTGCAAACGATGTTGTTTGTGTTGAACTTCGCCTGCGGGCCACAGATCCATTTTTTGAGGCACAACTGCGAATGGGAAAAGGTGACAAAATGACTTTCTAGATGTTGGGATGGGTATTGAGCCAAAACTGGGATTGAAACCATGGCTTTGGGGCCAAGATTAGCCAGCACACTTGTTCTCACCAGGAATGACCCGCCATTCGCCCTGTGGGAGTTTTATTTACTTTTTGGGTCTTTGCCTATTTCAATCTGTCAGAAAATCGATTAATGTCAATATCTGGGGGCTCTGAAACGACAAGTACTGCCACTGCTTCAAATAGCTTCCCCTCAAAGCAACAGCTCGCCCCGTCCTGTCTTCAGTCGGGGAAATCAACCAATGGCAGCTACAGGAAAGCAACTTTTTTGGCAAATGCATGTGCCACTGCAAATTGTGAGACGATAGCCCTTTAAAAATGGGGAGCTTCCACTGTCTTTGTGATTCCCAGCAAAATCCCAAAGTGCGGATCTGGGGGTTCCCGCATTGGACAAAACCCTGCTGCAAAATCAGCTGATTAGGTGGTTACTTTTTGAATCTTTTTGATCGGCAAGTTAGAAAACCCTGTCACAATTACAATTTCCACTCTTCCATATTAAACTGCTGAATTTGTCTTCATTCTTCACATGATTTTTAGCTTCCGTTTTCACGAAGCTTCTGTGCCTTGATTCCGAGGGCTCATAAGACTTTCCCATTTCCATGGGAAACCGCGGCTGTGCAGCGGTTGACTGGTTGTGACCAGCATGGAACGCACTGCTACCGCAGGCCGGCGAGCAGTGAATTTACAGTTGAGACTCCAACTGCCCAGTTGCTCAATGGAAAACCTTTGGATATCAGCAAAATTACGGAATCCAATGGAATATCACTTGGAATGCTGATATCCAGATATATCATGTGTATGTTGGATAGGTGGCTAGAGCTACTGCAGGGATATGACTTTGAGGTGGAACATCGAGCTGGAAAAGCCCACTCTAATGCTCATGCTATGTCCAGGACTGGACCTTCGAGACGACGCCATGGAGACTGTTCATCTTGTGGAACAACAGAATAAGTGTTACTTGCGTCAACAGTTTCAAACAATGAACCAAAAGAGAAAAAGAAAAATATTGAGTTGGATATTCCACAGTCCTTGGAAGAGGTTGCCAGTGCCCAACTAACAGACCCTGACATTGCTTGTGTTATAAATCAACTGAAACGGAGCAACATAAAATCTAATAAAAGAGAACTGCAATCTATGAATCCTGTAACACGGGCCGGGCCTTGTGGGCACAATTTGAACTCCTGAGTTTGAAAAATGGCGTGCTTTATTTACTTCCTGCGGCACAGAATAAGAACTGGGCACCACGTATCATTCTACCAGAAACGCTGATCAGCCCAACACTTCAGCGCATACACAGTGGCATCGAAGGGGGTCATCTCGGAAGATTCAAAACCCTAAAGAAGTTACAAGCCAGATTTTGGCGCCCTGGTCTAGTAGCCGCTGTTAACGATTATTGTGCTTCTTGTCAGACCTGTGCAGCATGCAAGTCACCGTCGTTAAAACCAAAAGCACCGTTGCAGTCCATACCGTCCACACATCCAATGCAGCGAGTGCACATTGACATCATAGGGCCACTACCATCTAAGAAGGGGAACTGTTACATCCTCACTATACAGTGTTCATTTACTAAGTGGGCAGAGGCATTCCCCTTAAAGAACCAGAAGGCTACAACCTGCGCCCGAGCAATTGTGGACGGGTGGGTAATTCCTAATGGGGTACCAGAGGGCATTCATTCAGATCAAGGCCGAAATTTAGAGTCCAAAGTTTTCCAGGAAATGTGCAAGCTCCTTGGAATAAGGAAGACAAGGACAACTGCATACCATCCTGCTGGTAACGGGCAAGGGGAAAATTGGAATCGCACCTTGAAGAGTCTCCTTAAAGCGAAGGTGGATGGTGATGTGCAGAGATGGGACGAACACGTCGGAGCATTTCTCATGGCGTATCGCAGCAGTGTCCATCAGTCTACATGATACACACCATTCAACCTCATGTTTGGGCGAGAAATGAAATTACCCTTGGACATCATGATTGGGGTGCAAAATGAAGAAGAGTACAACTTGTACGGTGACTTTGGCCCTAAAATTAAAAGAAAATTGACTGAGGCATTCAGACATGTGCAAAATAAATCTTCAGATAGCGCAGTGCCGACAAAGGATTATTATGATCTGGGGACTAAGGATTGATCTTTCCAGGCTGGGGATCAAGTTTTCTTGTACAATCCCGCTTTAAAACCAGGAGAAGCAGCAAAATTTCATCGCGAATGGAAGGGGCCTTACTTAGTGCTCCAGAAAGTAACAGGAGTAACTTACAAGATACGCAAACTGGATGGGCCCCGAAATGTTAGTAAATTGTACATTTTAATAACCTAAAGTTGTACATGCGCAAGGAGATAGAGCGTGATGAAAAAGTTACTCCTGAAGTACACCTCTATCTGATAACGAGTTGGTGAGCAAGGATGTAGATGAGGAAAGCGAGAGCGAACTTAATGAATCGAAAGGCATTTTCATTCAAGACAACTAACAACAATCCTCCTGAGCTTACTGATGAAACTGAACTGGAGTCCCAACAGCCAAAGGGTGAATCGCTTAGTGAAGGACACCAGGAAGAAGAAACGATACACACATCAGACGAGTCAAACGAAGATGAGGGCGTGGACGAGATTGAATTGGTTGATACTGAACTGTCACAATCCAATGATGAAGAGAGCGGAGGAGAGGAGACACAGGCCGTTGATGATGATTTTGTGAGCAAAGAAGATCTAAGCGAGTTCGGACACCCCCCAAACAGATATGGAGACTGGTTATTGTCATTTATTAGATGCATATGGCAGTCAAAACCGCGTTTTGACTAACTAGATTAGGAAAAGTGTGTAAACTGAAGGAACACATAATACGAGGAACTAGTTGACTTGTTTAATTTAGAGTTGTTTTGTTATCGTTGTTTTAGAAGGTCATTGTAAGGCTGTGCTACAGTAGGACATGGACACATTACCCATTAAGTTTTTTTTAGGAGGGGGTGGTGTAACGGCCAGTGGCCTAGGACCGAATGCTTAGCCTCGCTCCAATGTTTTTCAGTAGTAGTTACGCGCCATTTTAGTTTATGTGAGTGCTGGAAAAAGCTAGTTTTCAGTGGAAGTTATTACAGCTAAAATATTATGATAATCTTGATGTTATACCATTCATTGAAGGACTCGAGAAAATGAGAGATTTTTATAGCCAATATAACATTGATATATTTAAGGATGCTGTTTCACTGCCAGGTGTTAAAGTATGAAATTTGTACTGTGAGGCACTGAAACTGGTTTACTCTATGGACCAAATTATGAGGCGTATGAAATGTTAAGAAATGCTGTGACTGGAGGACCAAGTATAGTATTCACACGGTACCATGAAGCAGGTGTCACAAAGATTAGATCTCATCAATATACAGATGCTAAACTCTGCCGCAAAATTCTTGGTTATGATGCCAATGCACTTTATCCATCAACAATGCTTGGCGAGATGCCTGTTGGTAAAGGATGCGTTTATGATTATCATCAACAAGGTAGCCTTGAACATATTATACATCGATTTATCAAAAATTTAAGAGAAGAAAAATGGTTTGGCTTTGCTGTGATTGATATTGAAGTGCCTGAAGAGCTATGGTCAAATTTTGAAGACATGCCTCCTCTGTTCTATAATAAAGAAATTCATGAGTCTGATGTCCCTGATGAAATGTTGGAATATTTAGTTAGAACTAGATCAGAAAAAATTAATTGGTGCTCCATCAGCTAAAAAGATTCTATTATATGCTCCTCTGATCAAATGGTATCTCGATCATTGGCCTAAAATCACAAAATTATACAGGATTA
>JAPEIX020087862.1:0-17360 GCA_026122405.2 Zoanthus sansibaricus | reverse complement strand
ATGGGCTCTTCGTCGTCGGCGTTGGTCTGCCTGGTGGTCGTTCGACGTGGTCGGTTGGGATAATACAGCAGTTGCTAGTTTAAGTTTTCCTCCAATGATCCCCATCAAGCAAGCCATGTATTCCGCAGGGTGAGTATTTACCTACAGATTCCTTTGAACTTTGGGGCAAGTCTAGCTAACAAATATGGAACAAAATAACGACTGGTCTTTAGCCAATAAGTCCAAAGGTAGAGTGAGGTATTAATTAAAAGACTATGAGGTCAGTCAATGATGAGGTCATGCGATACAACGTAGGTTGGTAAGAAACCTTTGATAAGTAGATAAACATGTTCCTTAAGGAAATTTGCTAACGAGTTTAAGTTTTGTGTATTGGTAAAAAACTTGTTAGTTTAGCTTGCATTTCTTACAATGAAGATGATCAAGTCGATCGAAAACTGTTCTTTTATATATATATATATTTTTTTTTTTTCTCTTGAATTTATGTTCTATTTAAGAAAGGGATTGTATTTTTAATACTTATTTTATTTTAGAATAGGAACCCCTATTTGCTACTAAAGGATTAGTAGAAGCCGATAAGCCTCCTAACACCATGAACCTGAGTTCTAGTCTCGGGCACACACATGAATTGTTATTTTGTCAATCGTATACTGTCTCCAAGGGTTTTCTATTGGTACTCCGATTTTCTTCTTCAGTAAAATTCGACATACGTTTGTTCCGTCTAACTGTGGCGCTGTGTTTTGAGGACACATAGGTGCTGTTATTGCATACGTGATCCATCATGTGTATTTGTATAAGAAAAGGGCCTTAAATGTTTTGATCCATGTTATCGTCGAGCTTCGTCTTTGTATATCTCTGTTATACTGTAATGGTGGCGATGAGCAGCGCACAGTTGGAACAATAGTCCTTCATTCGGGTGGCATTAGTTTGTGCCCGCTTCACCCAGCCAGCAAACCACTGTTTGATATTTTTTAACTCTCAAAGGATGGAAGTGTGACAAAGTTTACTGCACAAATATTTTACGGATATTCAAGCAAAGATAAACATATAGTCAGCTCATTTATGTTAGTAACTTACCTGAACCCGATAAAATGGGCACTGAGGTCACATGTTCGGCAACTTAAGTCGCAGTTGCCCCATCTACCACAAAAAAGAGAACCCCATAGCAGCTAGGGTGGTTGTTTTAACCTTATTAGGTATCACTTATACTGTACTTAACAATACTTCTAGTTTAATACCTTTTTCCTGGCATTCTGTTTATACACTTTTTACCAGATATCAGCTGTTGTGTGAACTTGTCGATAATATGGTGAACCAGTCGTTCATGATACGATCAGTTTTGGGTTTACCAGAAAGAGAAATGGTAGAAGATTCGTCGCTCGAAGAAGGTAATTTGTTGTTTGAAAAGTATTGTAACCAAGGTGATTTAAAATGAGCCTTGACATGCAAACAAACTTGTGGATTCGTTAGTCACTTTATTTTCGTCCAACATTTAGTTAGAAGAGATAACATTTGCTCTTAAGTACGTTAATAGCAAATCCACCTAGCCTCCATTTTGGTATTGAATACTGAGAGACACCAATGAAAAAGATTGATAAGCCGAACACCTGTCGATAAACACATTGAAAAAAGGTTAAAAACAAGTCTTTGGTATTTGACATATGTTCGCTTAAAAATAAAATGGATAAAATTATTAAGGCTGTAAGAATTCGTATATAAAAGTTGTATAAGAACCAAAGGTTTTCGACTTAAAAGTCATCATCAGGGTTCTTTTTGCTGCGTAAAATTCAAAACTTTATATTCTTAAGTTATTCCCATTGGGAACAGGAAAATTGGATGGGCTTGAAGCTTTTTCTTTAAAGATGGATTCTTTGCTGCTATCATTAACGCTTCCATGATCTTTCTTTTCCCCCATTGTGATGTAGGTGTTATTACACGCCACGTGAAAGAATGAGTTGGGAATTGATTTAGGTATCTTGCAGGTTCGGATATTGACATAAAATATTTTACAGCCTTAATAATTTTATCTATTTATTCTTTAAACGAACATATGTCAAAACAATATGTCAAAATAATCAAGTTTGACATTAAGATTTCTAGGATGTGTTCCATATCGAGTTTAAAAGACAAGTTTTCAATTATTTCTTTATGATATACTTTGTGAATGAGGAAAAAACTACTGATCATCTGGCTTTTCAGCCTTACCGTTTTAAAAAATTATTTCGAAAATCGCTTTTTAATTTTTTTTCCCAAAACGTAAAGACAGTGAGTCGCAGTGAAGATAAAATGCACGTATTAAACAAAATAAACTGACAAGTTTACAGCAGTCGCTATTGGTATTTCTTTTTTTAGTTGAGCGTGGTTGGCGCAGTAGATTATAAGATCTCTGCCATCCAGCTAGAAAGTCTCCAGTTCAATCCTCGGCCAACTTAGCCTTCCATCAATCCGGGGTAGTTAAACGAGTACCAGCGTCTGCCTGGAGCTACTTATAATGGATTAGTGTCCCGTCTCGGAGGAGTCAAACACCCTCATTCGTTAAAACTGCAGATAGGCGATAGGCGCCGGCTCCATGGGCCACTCGGATCGTAAAGTACTTAGTTTTAGCTTTGGGTAGTTTTGGTTGTGCCATTTCGAGCGGGAGCCCTTTTTCAGTTAGTAGGTCTGATGAAGTTGTACAGCAAAGAATTATATCATTTAGATAAAAAAGGTTCAGACTTATCCAAATTAATTCAGGCCAAGAAATTAAAGACACCACTGTTTCCCGAATAGAAAGGAACAGAGGAGGGCTCCGGGGTGCACATACCTTCAACATGAACAGTCTGCCTTGAAAGGGTGTGTAAATGATATAGTTCTACTTGTATCAAAATCAATTTCGATATCAAAACTTCAACTTAACTTCAAGGTTCAACACTAGCACTAAAGGTTACAGTGTTAAGACGTAATTCGAAGTGTTCTGACGTTGAACTTGTTACTTTGAATGACAAAAATGACAGAAATTCTTGAACGTACCTGTTTAAAAACGGTCGTTGGTGCCACCTTTGTGGCGGTTACAAATAGGTATTCCTCCCACGAGAAGGCCTTGGTAAACTGGTATGGCACTGCAAGAAGAACGGACATATGGTAACGGTGTTCGGAAAATGCTGACGCATTCACCTTAGTCCGTTCTGTTACAGTAAAACTATGTTTTTCCTGCAGATTAACATTAAGTCTTTTTGGAAAACTATTAAAACCGAGCTTTAGGACCATTGCCGGTCCATTATATCAGGATAAATGGTTACGTTAATTAGAAGTGTAACCGTTGGTAATCATTAAAACCTTTGCACTAACTGACGAAACCTTAACTGATAATAAAAATAAAATGAATAAAATAAATAGCATTATCTATACTCGGATTTTGGAGTAGCTAATGAGGCCAATTTCTCCGAGTTTGAAACACATACAGCACAATTTAAAAACCCCAACTGGTAGGAGGCAAACCAGTTGGCTATTTACATAGTGTGGTGGATGTAACTCAGGGATCACCCAAGACAAATCCAGACAGTGATCAGAGTGAGATTTGAACCCCGACTGATAGGAGGCACACCAGTTGGCTATTTACTTAGGGTGGTGGATTTGACTCAGGGATCACCCAAGACAAATCGAGACAGTGATCAGAGTGAGATTTGAACCCCGACTGATAGGAGGTACACCAGTAGGCTATTTACATAGGATGGTGGATTTGACTCAGGGATCACCCAAGACAAATCCAGACAGTGATCAGAGTGAGATTTGAGTCCCAGATCTCCGCATGCAAATCCAGCACCCTGACTACTAAGCCACACTGCCTCTGTTATCAGTATTGTTTTTCTTAAAGAGTTGAAATGAAACTGGAAGAAACATAGAAAAAGTAAAGATGTTTAGAATAAAGACGCATTTTAAAAAGTCGAATATGCTTTGTATATCATTGAATATTTTTACAAGTGTAATACTTGACTTTTTTTAACTGTTATTCTTATGCAAATCAATGCAGGTTTATCAACTTCGCTGCAACTCGTGTTATGATACCTAAAATACCACTGGTTTTGTTTGTCTTGAAGAGCAGAAATGATTGGTGTTATTCGTTCTAACCGAACAAGGTAATTAAACCCTATAAAAGGACTATTCATTTCGTTTGACTTGACGAATAGAGATGACAGATGTAATTCATTCTAACTTTTGAATCAGTTGATGAAACCCTAAAAAGTGACCATTCATCTTGTTTGTTTTGAAGGTGTTATTCGGCGTTTCAACTTTTGAATCAGTTCATGAAGCACTATAAAGTGACCATTCATTTTGTTTGTCTTGAAGAGTAGAAATGGTTGGTGTAATTTGTTCATTGTAATTTTTGAACCCGTTGATGAATCCTTGTAAAGTGAACATTCATTTAAATATGAAGTTGGTTAGAAAGAAAAACAAGCTGTAATCTAACTGAGACTAGAATTTTTAAAGAGTATTTCTTCAGCTATTAACGCAGAAAAAACCTTAAACGTGCTCTCACCAGTCTCCGCTGTTAGGCTAGTACCAACTCCTTCCAGCTGCATACAGTTCTTTTTTCGTCTTTCTTTTTTCGTCCCTTTCAGCTTCGGAGACAGCACAGGTTGGCCTTGTTCATTCACTTCTGCGTTCGGATTCCCCTTAGACAAGACAATAAAATAACAGATTGATAATTGGTTGTAAATCGCTTGGAACACTAGAGGCGCAAGTACTGCAAAATAATTTGGGCATTTATGTTTTTCTGCCAAATCCTGCGTTCAATATAAAAAAGATTTTGTTATCTCTTCAACCTCTTGTGTTAAACAGACACTGTACTACTCTCCATTAAAGAGTATAGAAATGATGGGTGTCGTGTTATTCACTCTAAGTCTTGTACCAGTTATTGATGTTGTTCATTCTAACGTTTGAACTAGTTGATGAAACCTTATAAAGCAACGATTCATTTTGTTTGTCTTGAAAAGTAGAAATGATCGGTGTTATTTATTCTAACTTTTGGACCAATTGATGAAACCCTATAAAGTGATCATTCATTTATGTATTAAGTGGGTTAAAAACCAACATATTTCTTTTGAAATATTGAAACCCTCTTCTTTTTTTTACTTGAAAGAGAAACTTAAGTTTTGGAAACTCAGTAGATAACTTGTTAAGCAACTTTGTAAAACCAACGTCAATTTACTTACCACTCGGATAGGATTTGGCACTTTACTCAACAGAGACTTTTTTCCTTTGCCTTTCTTTTTCTTTTTTAAAATCTTGTAATCAACTGTAGACGTGTTTCTTACAAACTCCCTTCCTTTGTTTCTGCGACCAGTGTAGACGCCAACACAGGATAAACCACAAAATCTGCCTGAAGCTGAGAAATCCTGGGGCAGACCATATTTACCACACACTTCACAGCAAAGAATTTGACTGGTATCAGGTGGGCCATCTAGAAGGGCTTCATCCACGGATTTACTTTCCGCATCTTGTAAGACAAAAACACAGAACATTTAACAAATAATTAAACCCAACAATAAGCGTGAATTCAACATATTAACAGTCTAATTTAAACAAGAAGTTTTATTGTTGATTAGCGATATAGATAGTGAAGAATCCAACAGGGTTGAAGGGTAGTGATTTTTGTGTTGCGTTCTGTGTGTTACAGCAAGGTCATTTCTTAATCAACTATTCAACCTGCAGTCTCTTGTATATAAAAAGCTTACAACATTAAAATAATTGCTAGCATCAATAACTAAGCGGTAGAAGCAACAAGAACGTCTCACACTGTGGTATTTAAGGAATTCGATTTAAAAGCGATACTTGCTGTGCGATCTTGCATCTTTTCGCTTTGACCTATGTAGTTTCTAAAACGTGATGAGCAAATCACTTTTTATCACTCACGTGGGCCATTTCCAACTACAAAGGAATCGCAGTCCTCTAGTTGTAACATAGCAGCCTAAAACCGATGGCTTCAAACGGAACCGAACTTGTAGCCTCTTGCAATACCGTAGCAGCGCTCTTACGAACTAGGCTAACAAGCCAAGCTGCTGGAAGCATGCCAGTCATTCTTACAACTGGATCCAATATAGGGGAACAAAAATTAAACGAAAATGACATAGCACGATCTACTTAAAATACCTAATCAAAAACCACTGACCAAGGTTAGATTTTAGTTCATGTTCCAGTTTCCTAATTCCTCAAAACTGATTTAGCTGGAAATTTTCGGGTGAAAGTGTGTACTTTGGTAAACATTTATTTTATCCAGGTTACGGACTAAAACTCGTGCAACAACTTTTTATGAAAAGGAAAAAATATAATATTGTTAAATAAAGCTTTACCAAATTTGATGAAGTGTTTGAAGATGTTACGGCTTTTTTACTCGGTAGAGAGGAGAACTGGTGCAACTCAAAATACATACCTGATTCAGCTTTTCCAGTGTTGGATGTCTCTTTGTGCTCGGTAGAGGTACTCCATTCCACCTCTCCCTTGTCCGTCTCTACTGTACTCAGTATCTCCAGTGTCCCAAACTCTGTCATGCGGAACTTGAGGTTGCTTCCTAATAAAATCAACAAAATCAGCAATCAGCAAGAGATAAAAAAAACAACCCCTCTCCCCTCAATATCCAAAAAAAATCTTTAGCTTCCTAGAGGTTGATAAATACAACATTGAGGTGTACCAATGCACACAAGAAACTAAAAATAACACGGAAAGCTTAGCTTTCATGTCAGTCATAGAGAACAACTCATAGTCATAGCAAATTATGCATTTTCACGGCTCGAGAATATGAACAAATAATGTTCGTTTGCTTTGTTTTGAGCATTTTGAGAACTACGCATAGTCATATAGCAAATGCATGTTCGCGGCTGTAGAATATGAACGAAGTGTTCGTTAGTTTCGTTTTGAAAATTGAAAATACTCGATCTATTGTTTTAATTCGAGCATTTACTTATAGAGAACGAAGCATAGTTATAGTTTGAGCGTTTAGATAACGACGGCCAGTCATATAAAATGCACGTTCACTGCTGCAGAATAGTTCTAAGTGTTTAATTTATCGACCTGACGGTTAGACGAGTCGACGTTGGCCTTGACGACTCGCTCAACTTAGTCAAGCCGACTATGCGACTTACAGACTCGCATAAGAAAGTTTTCTATAAGATCAATACTTAACGAAGAATGTGCGAGCAACAACAATTTTCCATTCATACCTGGGAGGGTAGCGATTCCATCTTTCCACTCCAATCCGAAGGTATCATCTTCATTTTGTTCGCTGCTCGTCGTCTTAGATGCATCTTCTTTTTGAGGAACGCTACCTTCACAGCTGGAAGAGTTTAAACTGACTGAACATTGTTCACTGTCAGCAGAGTGTACAGCTTGTGTCGAAACATTTGCCGTTTCGACCGTTTCTGTCTTCAGTTCCGAGAGAGGTGGAAGAAAGAGCTGTGGTCGATCACTTGTGTCCGTTGAGGCCACCTTGACAGACGGAGGCTTTAAATTTGACGTCTGACAATTACTAACGACAGGATTGTCAACTTCTGTGGTATGGCATGATGAGACTGCTACTGAATATCCGTTGTTCTTTAGGAGCTCATCTCCCGGAAACAAAGCGTCATTAACTATTTCGGAGTTTCCAGGTAATGAACTTATTTCCATATTTGAAACTGGTTTTGACACTGCCAAACGCGACTCACTATTTGCGTCTTCTCCTTCAAATACAGTAAGGACTGAAGCAGCATTTGTTGCGTAAGAGGTCACAGGTTTCAACGTTTCACTGGTGGAAGAATCTGCTTTTGACATTTTGACCAGTTTTTCTGCATTACTTGATTTTATTTCTTTTTCTACTGGAGCGGTATCTTTTTTAGCGTTAGCATCCAAAAGCTCATCCGGGCTTCTTGTAACAGCGGGCAGCTCACCATTATTGCAACAATCCATGCCTGCTCCTAATGTCCCTTGGGGATCAATATTATGATTGAAGTCGCTTCCTAAAAGCGTTTCTATAATTCCTTTGTCGTAATCCTGCTGTAGATCAAGGTGAGTAATATCACTAAAATCTGGAAACTTGACCAAAGAACCTACAGGGATAACAAAAGTTGTGGATGAATTGTGTTGTGTTATCATAGTAGCTAAAATATAGCTGTGTTACAGTGCGTGGACATCCTATTTCATAGTTCTCTCAAGACTGGGAGCTCTGTGTTTTTCTTCATATTGTATTCGCGTGGCGATAATCAAGACTAAAAATTTATATTGTTTGCAACGCACCACTTTTTTGCTCTACTTGATTCTACATTTAAACCTATGACAAATACCTGTTATAAAAGCCTTGGGCACTCACTGTAAAAAATCTGTGAACGCGATTGATCAAAATCGATCACGTGATTTGAACGTATCCATCGATAAAACCACAACCTGTCATTAAGGGTGCGTTCGTTTTGGTCCATTCAGGAATAGGAATAGATTTTGGAATAATCTGGATTTTCTGGATTTCAATTTACAAAACAAACAGTTATTCCAAGTAATTCATGTATCCCTAAATGCGCGCGGTAATTTTCACTTCGGGTCAGCAGATTTCTGTAGCTCTGTAGTCGATAGAACAGCTGGTTCCAAGTTTTTTTTGCTGTCGAGCCGGTTGTTCGCCAGTTTTGATGTTGTTGTTGATATTGCCTTTCACGTTAGTGCGTGTGACGTCACTATTCCGGATTATTCCGGCTATTCTGATATCAGGAGCAGAATGAGCAGAAGAGTATTCCAAGTAATCCGGTATCACAATAGGTCCAGAACGAACGACTCTTCCAAAAAATCCATGTACTCCTATTCCAGAATCGGCCCAAACGAACGCACCCTAACATATGTTTATAGGCTTTAACAAGTGGCTTGAAAATGGCTGAATCTCCAATAAATTCAGGAAAATATATGAATGTTTTTTAAGCTTTTACACCAGTGAAAGTTTTCAAGAATATACTTTCAAGTGATTTGGAGGGCTTGTAAAGCACCTTCTGAAAATTTTCCGTCTTTAAACAAACTTGAAGCTTTGTTTTTTAGTATAGAACTTTGCGACGTTATTAAATGCTCGGCATTTCAATTTTCCCCTAAAAATTGGAATTCAACCCTTTACCAGATTTACTGAATACCGGATTTACAATCCACAAAACTGGTTTCTTGTATGGTGGCGAACACGTGCAAGTAAAAATATGCAGATTCCTGACATTTTTGACAAGATGCTAGATGGAAATGTTAATTTAACGGGCGACGACGTGTGAAACACTTCAAATACTGGTCGAGTTCTTCTAATCCTTCATTAAAGCATTGAATGTACTTCCCTAAGGACTGCTGATGAGTTCTAAAACAAGATATGTCGATTTCCATTAAAGTTTTAGTTTTAGCTTTTGACAGATTTCATTGAATGCTTCGCTTCTTGCACCTAAAGTTAACCTGTTCGCGTTAATTTTTAAAATTTCTGTTTTTTAAATTTTTCTTAGAGTACATCTTTTTGTGATTTTTATTTTATTCTATTTAAATTACGCTATTTTAATTATGTACTTGTTTAATTTGATAATTCTTATTTGTTCAAACTCTTTCTTCAAGTTCGTTAAGTCAGCCACAGATTACGTAAATGCAGTTTTAACCAATGAAAACAACTAAAATAAAAGTGACCCCGACCCTCAACCAGTCAACAAGGACTTCCTCCGGTACGTACAGAAAGGCCCTTAAGTCATGTATAGCGCCTTACAATGCAGTGAATCCAGATTGCATATTTTAAAAAGGGTTAGTGACTGGATGTGAGTAGTTTGTTTACAAATACACCTACGCGCTGGTAACACAATGAACAAGAAAGTTGAATAATGAACGAGCGAATTATATTTCTCTCTACAATCTTTTTATTTAGTTCAACTGCCCACAATAAAACAAACATGTTCCTTTCACTTTGAACTTGGTAACAATATTACAACAAACTATATATTATTATATATTAGAGTTGTTCAAGTGCATACGATCATCTTATTCATCTAATATGCTTGTTATAATCAGAGCAGGTTGCCCGGCTTGAGATGACTGCATGCTTAGAGTTTACATCTGTTCATTACATCTTATGCAACACACGTCCATAAAAATCACTAGAATTACCCTAAACATCGTCTTATTTCACCCTCTTATGTTCAGTGCAACCCCAGCTAATTAAATCTGGCTGTGGTGCTGTGCTCCGAGGTAATGTATGGATCGTGCACTGGGGACGGGCGCCTAGACGGCAGCACAGCTCCTTTGGTCCGACCTTGTTGAGCTGACTTTTTTGCAATTCAGCCTCTGGCTGCGAGAAAGGGCGATTAGCAAGTCACCCCTTTACCCTTTACCCCTGGGGAAAGCGGGTACTCCCAAGACTATACAAGTATGTGTCATTGGTCAGGGTATGGTTTTTAGACTATCCAGTCTAGAACAGGGTGTATAAATCACAGAAATTTTTGTCTAGAACATGGAATAAAATTTTGCAATACCCACAAACCGTTCAGTACAGGGTACAACAATTCTTCCCGGATGAGAAATGGTGGGACTTGGTTTTGATGTACATGTGGAATTTTTTTGAGAGATTCAAAGGCCTGATCTATGTTGAGAACTCATTTGCTAATCGGTGCAATATCTTTATCATTTTCATGGAACACGAAGAGAGTAAGACTATCCATTGTCCCATTTAACTGTTTTTTATGTAAACTTACTTGAAAGGATCACGATTTGCTAGTTTAGAACAGGGTATCAAAATCAAACCATTTCTAGCCAGAACAGGTTAGGTTTGTGGAGGTCCAGCAGTACTGCCCCACCCAAAATTCTGGTGAGAACCCTCCCCCCGAGACCACAACCCAAGTACTCCATGCACAATAACCTTTCCCAAAGCCCACTAAACCTCTCACACAACACATGACCTAACCTCATCTAACCTTGAAAAACCACACCCCATGTCATTTTATATCCTTTAAAATATAATTCAAACACAACCTCCATATTGATAAGAAAACATTTAACACATATCACCTCACTACACCTCAATTCATTTTCTTAGTTTTAGTAAACAATTTCAATTGTCAACCCCCTTCCCCAACATGCAGTACCACTCAACAGGTTTCAAAATGTCACATATTTTGAATTGAATATGGATGCAAATCACTATTTACAGATTTTTTTATTTTTGACTTAAGAAGTTAAAAAAAAAAACTTATCACATGATATACTGACCACTTGGATTGTGCTCTTCATTGTCAGATACTAAGTTGTAATCAAGTCTTGGTTTCTTTGCAGCAGGACCGTCCACTGTGTTTACTGGTTCAACATGAACTCGATTTGTTACTACAGGTTGCAGAGCTTTCTTCTGCTGCTAAATAAAAACAGAGGTAATTTTTTTTTTAAGATTAAGCAACTAATACTGTTAAATGCATATAATTCAGCAGTTAATTGATTCCACAATATTAGTAAATAAAACAACTCTAGATAATTTTTATATTATTTGCTAGTAGCAATAAAGAAAACTGCTCAATCAAGCACAGCATTCCCTTCTCCAAAAGTAATCAATCTGTGAAAGCTTAAATTATAACAGAAACCTTTTACTGGTCATTTTGTATAACTTTTGATTATCATAATTAGCATAATTCCAGCTGGTGGACTTTGAGGTAACAATTAAATCTAGGAGTGAATGGAACTTTCAATGCTTGGTGTGCCTCCTTGCAGAGGTGAGATCTAATAAAGAGATTGTAGACAGCCACACTTCCTTTTTCTAACAAAACTCTATTGAAAAAAGTAGTGCTAAAAAACTGGTATGAGTACAACATGGAATTTTTTTTTCAAAATATGTTTCCTCAGGACTGTAATTTATTCAGACTAGAAAAACATACTTGAATAGTTTTTGTTCCAACTTAGGAAATTAAATTTAGTATTGTAATCCAAGCATTTGTATTACCATAGGCTATATGATTACTACTATGGTTATTGTTATTACTATTATTTTCATTATTATTATTAGCACTGAAAACTGTTTTACCAATTTTGACAGCTGCTTTCTTAATGTGTAATACTATTAGACATAAAAGCTGCCTAAAGGATTTAATGTCTGTTAAGTCAATAGAACATTCAGTTTTCGGTCTCAGAGGTCATTGCCATTAAATTAGTAAAACAAATATGCTAGTACTTGATATATTGTTTTATTTTAGACCCCAAAAAATATCCCTACTGTTTTTAGCATACCTGAAAATAATCTCTCAGTGCTTTTGCATCAAGCAAATTTAAAAGTTATAACGTGCCGACTTCAACTTTGGTTTTGCTCAAAAACAGAAATTATAAAAAAAATAATTTCATTAAAAATAGCTTGTAAGACCACAGGCAGCCCATGCTGTTATTGCAATTATGATGAATCTGCAATTTATATTATATAAGACTTAGTATGATTGGTTTGACACTAGTGTTCAAAATTACACTTATTCATTGTTTTTTAAGATTTACAAAGTTTTTCAGCCTTCCATTCTTTTTAAAGGGTGAGACTTTGCTTGCAATAAATGTAATTCAAAAACGTGGAAGAAAAGAGTCTAAATTTTCACAAATTTATAATAAAGTGCAAGAATAAATATAATTGTTGATTTTAGCTGATAAAAAATGAAATACCTGAAAAAATCCCTGTGTTTTGTTTTACAATCCCAAATAAAATTGAAGACCCAAACAAAACAAAGAAGCTTAAGATAATTTGGGAGTGTTCTGGTGTGAAGGTTTACAGGTTTGAATTTCAGACATATGTTATATATGTGTTGACAAGAGAAGCTTATTAATCAACAAAAAATTGAGGTAACAGTACAATGGTTAAGAAATATATAAATAACTCCAGTCAATTTAAGATAATCATTCATTTATAAATATTTATTGTAAACCCAATCAAAAGCAGAATCAAATAATGATAAATACAAATATGTAACTTTAAGGGATAATCTTTGTGTTTTACTTTACATGTATAAACCTAAAATCTAAATTAAAAGCTCAAAATTTATATAAATCAACAGCAGCTGTCGAGTGGAAAATTAAATCGTTAAAACTGTGCAAGCTCCCCTCCCCTCTCCCGTAAGTCCGACCTTTAAGCTCCGCCCCACCCTCAAAAGAATAGATTTTTCATCGCAAGCAGAACCGAAAAGCAATGAGCAAACTGAAATGTTGGCGAGGAAAAGTATCTGTTTTTAGAAAATTGTATCTTTTTAGGTAAAAGTGAACAGGAAAGCTTGCAAAATAGCCGTGTTCAGTCATGCAAAACATTGTGATTAATATTCGCCGACAACATAAAGAGCTTTACAAGATTGTATAAAAAGTAGTTAGTTTTTTATCCAAAATGGGTTTTTACGTATACAAACGTCCTAGGAATTAAGTTTACCTTTAGAATATTGAACGATTCAACTACTTGATAGCAGAAACTTTCATAAATTTATCTTTCGCACGCGCGTAATATTTTTTTAAACAAATCACGACCACGACCTTTTTATGCCATTTGTATCAATAAAATATATATTGCTTCACTTCTTTTCCTTAGTTTTGAAAACGTAAACGTAAAATCTTTTTATTCCCATATTTTTATCTCACAAAACAAACGCTTTCAAGGTTGATATTCTGGTCTCCCAAAAATCGAAAATTTAAATTGCTAAATTATTTTTGCTTCGTAATTCGAAATTGTTATACTAACAAAGAGCGCGTATTTTTCACACGTTAGGGCATTTGACCGAAATTGAAAACACAAGATGTTTTCTGCTTTGTGGATGGCGACTAATATTACCGAAACTAGCAAATATAACGATTACTTAACCAATGTAGACTTATTTTCGACGCAGTATTAAAATGGAATGCGACACCGAGGAGGGCCAGTGAACTGAAAAATTTTAATTGTCATTCATTTCCGTAACACTGCGCGCGAGGCACCAAAAAAACACACGAATTCAAAACTATTATAACTGGAACAGAAAATGTTTTAAAGATTTTGTATTTACTCATATTCAAATTTATCTAAGTACTGATGCTTTTTTTAAAGAAATGTGGTTGGTATGTAAGGCTAATTGCATCCAAGCATGAACACAATGTTTTTTGTCAATGAGTGTCAACTGCACGCATGAAAGACCACGGCTATTTGAATATTGCAATCTCAAGTTTCATGCAAGAGAAAATCTTGAAAAATATTGTCTTTCTCCAGTAATTTATTATGTGTACAATTGAAAAAGAGGTCCTCCTTACATAAATGAAACAGTACATGGGATTTTAACTTGACTTTTTTGGCAATAACTTTGGTTCAACACAATAAAATTTGTCTTCGTTGAACTAAGGTGTCTAACCTCGCTTTCATGTTGTGCCGTGTTTGGCATCTCGGTTTCCAAAGGACCACTTTGCTTCCAAGTAAAACCTTCTTCCCTCCGCAAACAAGATTCCTCATCCATGACAAATATCCTGAACAAAAAATAAATCGAAAATGAATTAATTCGTCAACATATAGAACACCATTTAAGTTTCGAGAAAAGCGTTTTAAAGTGTTACACCCAGAAACTATCGTGGTTGAATGAATTAATTTGCGAAGACACCACACTTTCAAAACCCACTTTTTAGGTCGATTTAAATTATGAAAAAGCTACAAGATTTCAGTCAGTATTACAAAAAGAATACTCATTTCGTCATTATTTACAACATTCTGGGTAAAGAATCACGTAAAAGTTTACTTTTCGAGAGCTTACCAGTAAAAATTTGCCAGACTTCTCTTTCTTGCTCATTTATCCGTCATGAAGGGTGCAGCGAGGTCGGCCACAGCTTGCTTATCTCAGCTGCCAATCAAACGCCGTGAAACAATCACACACGTGATTAAATGCATCAGAATTCTAACCACCACCGGAATTCGCTATCCGAGTTACCGATACAGTTCAATTTGAAATATTTAAGCCGCAAGCTTATTCTAGTTTTCGCAAGAAATGCTCTTTGAATAATATCCAAAGTGAAATTCTACCGTACTTTCGCAGGCTAGCAAGAGAAGCAATGCATCGCATTTGGATAATTACTGTGTTCGTTATCAGAAGCAATGCGAAACGACAAAACAATTTGCGTCATGTTTATAGAAATCATAACAGGACATTTTTGCCCGCTACTGTAAATATTTGATTTATTTTTCTGTGCGAATCTTATTCCAGAAGTTGTGTTGATCAGTTCATATTTGTTTTATCAAAGCGAAACCATTTTAACGACACTCGATAACTGACGAAATACATAACAAAAAACAAGCTAATTATTCACTTTACATTTTCTTTGCGCTCAGTGAATTTTCGTCGTGATTTTCAGTGTCAAATAAAACATATCAACTCAAGTTTGCTGTGGCGGAAATAACTTCATTACATTTTTTAACAAGCTTTTATCTCGGTTTTCCAACAACTTGTTCTCACGGTAATTTAACTGTAAGTATATTAAATGCCAAAAGACGCGAGATATTTTAAAAGCAAAACTTAAAAAACGTTTTACTGGTCAAGCAAAGTCATTGATTTCCTGGATGACAGTGTTCTGATCTAGAAGGTTCCATGTTCCTTGTTATTGCTTGTGGGCAAAATGTAAAGAACTTCGTTTCAATGCTCTCTTAATGTCAACTGTTACATTTTTACCCTTCATTGACTTAGCAACACGAGCAAATTATATTCAGTTACGCTAAATAAGCTTTAAATCTTTACTGTCGACTTGTTTAAATATATTTCATCTCAAATAAAAGCCATATAAGGGTCTTTGAAATCTGATTAACTTTATCTATTAAAGTGGCGCTGTACTTCATATATTATTTTTACACTTAAAACCGCTAAGAAAATATCTAAAAACTAACGAAGTCCGTATTACGAAGCCAAGAGGCATTAGTTGCTCAAATGCGCTCTCGCAAAAAGTATTAAAAACTCCGGAACTTCAGCTGATTAGTAAGACGGGACATACCCTAAACATCTGTTTAGTTTACTCAAGTATAACAAAAAATCTAACCCTCAAAGCGTCCGCCCCGAACAATACTTGTGGCGAATTCTCAGTTCCAACCTTGGGTTTATTAAATTTTCACTTAAACCAACTCCAATAAACTTCACGTATTTTTTTAAAACCTTATTCAAAGTTAAAAAATCTGTTTATAGTTATGTGGGAAACAAATCTATAGACAAATTTTATACGAATGAAAAATCTGTTATTTTACCAATATTGAACGATGCATGTGCTATATAGATATAAATTTACTTTAAACGCTCAATGACAATTTAAAGTAGAAATTTTAAAAGCGTACATTGTATTTAAAAGTTCGTCCCTCATGAGAATTGGCTAAGACAAAATCTTGCAATTGTCATTTCATATTTTTCGCGACATGATTTTCGGATATCGCTTCGTTTCATCTAATATCACTGTCGCTGAACGGAAATAGAAAGGAACTTTGTGTAGCCCCCAAAAACGTTTTGTAAATGAGTGAAATAATCAATTATAAAGTATTTTTTATACCACGTAGCAAGTCAAACTTGAGGAACAAACCCAGAACTTTGTCAGAAGAGCGTGCACTGACATGTAATTAATCCTGTCGCGCAATTTAAAGTCAACTAATGAAATCTACACTAGCCATAAAACGACGTAAATCCTTTCAGGTATTAAACGATTTACAGCTAATACTCAATAGATACTAAAAAAGCGACACAATAAAAGCTGATTCTGCACTCATTAGAATCCGAACTCAAAGCATGAAATCTGAATAACCTGGACTACGACTGAAATATATTGATATTCACTTCGCTGAAATATGCCACGCATGAATACAGATTCACATGATCGTGAAACAACATTATGAACTGGGATCGACAAGGTAAATTACGCTGATTTTTTAAAGCATGGCGCGCCGCTTGTTTCAAAATTGTTATGTTTTCCAAGCACAATAAACATTTCCCTACCTTCACAAAACTATTGTTAACCATTTGGTTAGACAATTATAAAATCTTTTTTCATGTTATTGCCCTTGATAAAACACGATTTTCACTCCGCTCACAAGTTTTTTCTCCGAATAAATAACAACTTTACCCAGCTCGTTACATTCTTGTCTACTTTGTCATTTGAGATTGTTTTTCATCTTTATGCTCATTTTACACCCTGTTGAAACGTTTTCATCCTAGTAACAAATTAATTTCCCTCTAATAAACAAATGCTTTCCCCTGACAAGCAAATTTTCCCCCTGATAGAACAATTCCCCCTAATAAACAAACATGTCACCCTGATAAAATGTCACCCCCTTACAAACAATTAATCCAAGATTGATAAACTGAAAAAAAAAATCCCTCTGATAAAAAAATTTTTGTATACCTTAAAAACAAAATTTGTTTCACCTTCAAGCTCAT